>JAUMHM010102161.1:0-23161 GCA_032362435.1 Melikaiella ostensackeni
ATTTGATTCGTTTGAAAAAACGAAATCTATATGTTGAAGAATGGCGATACAACGAGTTTGTTCATTAAGTTTGTTTAAACAAACAAAAATTATTGTTTAGTAACCAACTATCATAGCAAGAGGTATTATTAACATATCTGCAGTTGATTTTGCAAAAAAAGAACAAATTACTTGTAATGAAAAACGACAGTATTATTAGTATTATTAGTACCTATATTTATAAGTTCTAATTTTAAAAAAAAATCAAAATCGTTTGAACATTTTTGGCTAAAAGTTATTTTGGCCACGGGCACTACATTCGGCCCCACTGTGCGGCCACTTATTAAAAATTGTTATTTTGATTTAAAAAAATCAGTCAATAGTGGACGGCGATAAGCGATTTTGTGGGCCATGGAGTTTAGAAGCCCCTCCCCCCTCCCCCCTGGTACCGGTACCGATTAAATAGTGCTATATGTAATTTTGCAATTTTTATTCATAATTAAGATTGCTGTAGATTTGAAATTTTTTAATTTTTAATAATTGCAAAACTAAATATTGCTATTATTATGAATAAAAAAATTGCAAGAATACACAACACTATTTAATCAAAAACCAAAAACTTCCGAAAATGTTGAGAATTTATCAATATTTTGAATTTGCAACATTCATGAAAATTTTAAGTATTCAAAAAGTTCCAAAATTTCAGGAAATTTTCGGTAATTTATAGTATCTGAAAAGTTCAAAAATTCCTCTATTGAAAATTTAATGTAAACAGAAACCGGGCCTGTATTTCAAGCGTGCTTGAAATTATACATTTGACATAAAAAATATTGTATGCACCAAGGGGAGGGGACTTTTTACGGCGAGTGTCATTTTTCCAGTACGAGCCGGATACGTTGGAAAATTCTTTCTTGAATTTTTTATTGTGATAAATTAATGTCTATTCGTTGATCGACTATCAGAAAATTAAAAATTCAATTGATTCTATTCTTCATTTACCTGTTATATTTCGCAACGAATGCAGATTTTTATCTCAAGTTTACATATAAATTTTATTTGCAGCAATAAAATTCTTATTACATGACAAATTTAAATTTAATGCTATTATTCACTATTAGATATTTATTGTGATATAATACAAAAATATAATACCTAGACTCTTTTTATATTTATAGTTGGAGTAGTTTAATTTTTTTTAACTGGCACAATGCTCACTAATATTTGCAATATCAGATTTCTAGTTGCACTTGCACCTAACTCCTTTTACCTCAATCTTTTCGTGCACCATTATTTCACAATTAGCTGTACATAGTTGCAACCATGAACTTGAGAAATTAAGTAATTAATTCCGAAAGGTAAAGCAGTTTCTTTTTTATTCAATCTAGAAAACAATTTGCCGAACGAGAGACGAGATATTGACCTATTAGTGTGAAGTATAATAGTTATTTTTTTCTTTGTTGCACCGCTGATAAGCACAACTAACACTTTGTCTGCATTTCTGTACTTTGGCACGTTATCAACATACTCATTGCAAATTTTACGATAGATTATTGTAGCAGGAAATCAGACCTTCACTAGATTTAGACTGTAGAAGGGATACATTGATTCAAGTTGATAACAATTTATCATGTCTGAGTCGAATTAAGTAGGTTAAACTAATTCGGGTGGCGTGACATTGACAGTTGCTGACAACTAACGAGTCTAGGGGTCTGGTATTATTATGTTTCGGGAAAAAGCCTTTTTTGTGCAACTATGTACAACTATGCACAATTATGTTCAACTATGCACATTTATGTACATCTATACACAACTATGTACAACTAAACACAACTGTGTACAACTATATACAACTGTGTACAACTATATACAACTATGTACAACTATGCACAACTTTGTATAACTATGTACAACTATGCACAACTTTGTATAACTATGTACAATATGCTCAACTATGTACAACTGTGTACAACTATACACAAATATGAACAACTATGCACAACTATACGCAATTATGTGCAAGTATGCTCAACTATGTACAACAATACACAACTATGTACAACTATGTACAACTAAGAACAACTTTGTACTACTATGTACAACTATGTACAACTGTGTACAACTATGCCCAACTACGTTCAAGTATGTGCAACTATATGCAACTATAAAAGACTTAACGCGACTGGGTAGACCTATGCAATTTCTCTGCAACTGTGCACAGATGTCTGCAACTATATATAACAACGATATGAATGAATAAAAACCAAAAGATTAAATTTTAAACAACTATGTCAAAAAATATATAACTATAAATGAATCTCATTATTTATTATCGGAGATTCAGTCATGAATATGAAACGTGTAATTATGCTCAATTATATACATAATGATTAAGTAAAGACAAATATTTTTTAGCAACTGTGGAAAGTTTCATCAATCATAGTATTGTCAAATGAAAAAAGCCATAAGCAGTTATAATGAATGATTTAAATAATTAGAATAAATTATCAAAGCTATAAACTTTATTAAGAATCGAATAAAATTGCAAACCTGAACAAAAATGTGGAACTAATTTTTATAGTCTATTCATGGTAAACTGGGTAATTATTATGTTTACAATCAGTGACACTTCTGTAAAATATTCCAATCAGGAAGTGATATTCACATCTCAATTACGAGTAGTGTTGATGGGTCGTGAAACTGAGTAAGAAACATTTGACAAAAATTTAATTAACAACAAAAATTAAATCTATGAATGAAATTTTGAAATGCTCTTATTAACTCACTTGTTTGATAGTTGCAAAAATCCGTTCCTACTATTTTTGTCTCTAATAAGTATTTTGATAAACACGAAATTACTCAAATTTTTGAATGTAAGAAACTCACCCTTTTTGAATCCGTTTTTATCAGCATTAGTTTTTTCTCTCAACCACAATTTTTTCGTTAGAAATTTATTTCACGGGCAAATGAAACTTTCTGACAGGCGTTCAAAACGGAAAGACGAAAAAATGTCGTTAGAGGCGACCGATGCGAACCCCGCGAAAGTGAATCACAGTCTGATCAAGTTCGAGTCAAGAACCAGCTTGTAAGCCGTGGGGGAGTAAAAAGATCGATGGGTATTCTTAAGTGCATTTTTTTCTCCCACGAATCGCGTCATCGTAAAACTAGACGTATCTAATCATCGTAAATTATCATTTTTTATATTTAGAGTCACTGCAATTATGAAAACACTTCAGGTGCTAATGCATCTTTTTTGAGGTATTTTAAACTGTACCTTGTATTTTGAATTTTGGACCTTCAGCACATATTTTAGGTAGTCCACAATAATCACTTTCAACAGCTATCCTCAAATTTCTAAATATAGTATGTACATAAACCCTTGAATGCTTTAGATGTTGGTAATGTCGGTTACAGAAATTTGAAACAAGAAATTTGTATGCTTTTTGTAAGAGTAGTGTAACTTTGGCAGGCCGAGAGTAGGCTGAGTTCTAGTTGGAAATTCCTGCTACCGACATTTACCGACATCTTGAGCATTCTAGGGTTTGTGTCCGTGCTAAGTATAGGATATTCTTAATAGGTTTTTCAGGTAATTCGTGTTCAGATTCCACAATAATGGCCATCAATAGCTGTCTATAAATTCATAAATTTAGCACGGACATGAACCCTCAATGCTCTAGATGTCGGTAATGTCGATAATAGGAATTTAAAACTAGAATTCTATATACTTATTGTTAAAAATTGTGTAATTTAGAAGACCGAGAATAGACTGTTTTAATTTAAAATTCTTATTACCGACATTTACCGACATCAAGAGCATTCCAGGGTTCGTGTCCGTGCTAAAGTTAGAAGATTCTTGATAGGTTTTGCAGGTCACTCGACTAATGACCATCAAAAGCTATCCGGAAATCTCTAAAAATAGCACGAACATGAACCGTTGAATGCTCTAGATGTCGGTAATGTCGGTAAAAGGAATTTTAAACTAGAATTTAATATACTTATTGTTAGAATAGCGTAATTTTGGAAGAACGAGAATAGGGTGAGTTCTAGTTGAAAATTTCTGCTACCGACATTTACCGACATCTAGAGCATTCGGGGGTTCGTGTCCGTGCGAAATTAAGAAGATTCTTGTAGGTTTTTCAGGTCATTAGTGTTCAGATTCCACAATAATGGCCATCAACAGCCGTCTATAAATTCAAAAATTTAGCACGGACATGAACCCTTAATGCTCTAGATGTCGGTAATGTCGATAATAGGAATTTAAAACTAGAATTCTATATACTTATTGTTAAAGTTGTGTGATTTAGAAGACCAAGAATGGACTGTTTTAATTTAAAATTCTTATTACCGACATCAAGAGCATTCCAGGTTTCGTGTCCGTGCTAAATTTAGAAGATTCTTGATAGGTTTTGCAGGTCATTCGACTAATGACCATCAACAGCTATCTGGAAATCTCTAAAAATAGCACGAACATGAACCGTTGAATGCTCTAGATGTCGGTAATGTCGGTAATAGGAATTTTAAACTAGAATTATATATACTTATTATTTAAATAGTGTGATTTTGTAAGGCCGAGTATAGGCTGAGTTCTAGTTGGAAATTCCTGCTACTGATATTCACCGACATCTGGAACATTCAAGGGTTCGAGTCCGTGCTAAATTAAGAAGATTCTTGATAGGTTTGCAAGTCGTTAGTGTACAAATTGCACAAAAATGGCCTCCAACAGCTGTCTGAAAATTTATAAATTTAGCATGGACATGAACCCTTGAATGCTCTAGATGGCGGTAATGTTGACATCAGGAATTTTAAATTATAATTTCATATATTTATGGTTAAAATAGTGTAATTTTGAAGACCGAGAATCTACTGTGTTTTAGTTGAAAATTCCTGTTGCCGTCAATTACCGATATATAGAGCATTCCAGGGTTCGTGTACGTGCTAAATTCATAAGATTCTTGATAGGTTTTGCAGGTTATTAGTGATCAGTGCCCATAATAATGGCCGTCAACAGCCTTCTGGAAATTTATAAATTTAGCACAGACATGAACCCTTGATTGCTCTCGGTGTCGGTAAATTTCGGTGACGAGAATTCGAAACTAGAATTTTATATACTTATTGTTAAAATATTGTAATTTTGAAGACCGTGAATAGACTGTGTTTTAGTTGAATATTCCTGCTATCGTCATTTATCGATATCTAGATCATTCAAGGGTTTGTGCCCGTGCTAAATTTAGAAGATTCTTGATAGATTTTACAGGTCATTAGTGCTCAGAGTCCACAATGATGGATTTTAACAGCTGTCTGGAAATTACTAAATTTAGTATGGTCATGATTCCTTGAATGCTCTCGATGTCGGTAATGTCGGTAACAGAAACTGGAAACTAAATATTTATATGCTTATTGTTAAAATAATGTATGTTGGAAGGCCAAGAATAGGCTGCGTCCTGGTTGAAATTTTCTATTACCGACATTTACCGACATCAAAACCATTCAAAGGTTCGTGTCCGTGCTAAATTAAGGAGACTTTTGATTAGTTTTGCACGTTATTAGTGCTCAAAGTCTGAGCTAAATTTGGAAGATTCTTGTTAGGTTTTGGAGGTCATTAGTGTTCGGAGTCCTCAATAATGGCCGTCATCAGCTTTCTTGAAATTTCTAAATTTAGCACGGATATGAACCCTTGAATGCTATCGATGTCGGTAATTATCGATAACAGGAATTTGCAACAATATTCAATTTACTAAAAAAATTACTTTAAAGCATTGAAGTAATTGAACATGAAGTAATTTTCTTTTGTTAGAATTTTCAAGATTTGCATTCTATCCAAAATTACAATTTATAAGATTTTAAAAACATCCGGAAGATTTTTCTCAGTATGAGAATTGCGATTCTTATGAAGAAACTTTATAAACAGGAGTAAAATTTTATCGTATCTGCTTTCAGTATTTATTTTCTTACGATTACTCTTTAATATGCTTTGAAGAAATTTGTCACGTACAAATATTTGTTGAATATAAGCAACTGACACTGCTATAAACACATTTTTTAAACAAAATAAAATCTTTGCAGTTTCGTGCCAGAGCACGATTTTCTTCAAGATAACAGAAAAAAAGAATTTAGATCTGCTGAAAAGTAACTCAGGTTGGCTTTTATTACTAAAATTCTTTTAAGTGAATACCAATAATTGAAAAAAAATTAGGAATTATCTCCGATATGTTTGTCCACATTATAAAACTTGCTTGCTAATGTGAAATTTTTTTAAAAATTAACTATAGCCATTTGCATTCAAATATTGTGGAATTTTCTGTGACATTTTATAATGTTCTTCAAATTTCTGGATTATTCTCTAATTTTATGAAATGTTCTTGACTTTCGAAAATACTCTGGAATCTTCTGGACATTTTTCTGGAATATTTCAGAATGTTTTGGAGTTTTCTAGAATGTACTGGAATTAAATTACTATATTAATTAAAGGATGAAATTTATTGGATTTTTCAAAAGAAAATTCTAAAATATTATCGAATGTTCTAAAGTGTTCTAGATTGTTCTAGAATTTTCTAAAAGATTCTGGAATGCTCAGGAACGTTCCGGAATATTCTAGATTACTCTGTAAATAAGGAATATTCTCAAGTGTCTTCGACTTTTTTTAGAATAATCTGGAATTTTTCAAAATCTTCTAAAATTTTCCGTAATTTTCTAGATTATTCAGAAATCCTTGAGTATTCTAGAAGATTCTTGTCTCATCTAAAAGATTCTCTAATATTTCAAAATTTTCGAAAATTCTAGAAACTTCTGGATCTTTCCAGAATACCGTTGAATGTTTTAGAATGTTCTTAAGTGTTCCAGAATTTCAAATGTAAATTGATGCAATGAAAAAAATCCTATAAAATTATACACCTCGTGGTAAAAAAGTAAATACAAGCAAAAAAATCGAGCTTAGCAGTTTTCATAAAAATATATTTCTCCTCACTTTAATAAAAATTTAAATCTCATAAAAACTGAAGGCTTTTATTGACAGTAAATTAATCATTTATCGACAGCGCACCTTCGGGCTCAATAATTCCTTGGATGACATTGACACCATTGGCGCAAGTTGATATATTTTAAATTGTTATCATCATAAAGGCTCTCAAGAATTATAGTGATTATCACGTGCCTGTAGATAAAAAGTAATTCTTTTTTTGTCAATTATCAGGAATAATATTAAACTAATAAAGTGTCTCTTCAATCTTCAACATCAAATATTAAACATTTTATTTTGCAATTAATAAATTTCGATCGACTTCTATGAGTAATCAATTAATATTTATTTATTTTATACACAAATTGGATACACGTAAAAACGAATTTTCAACAAAGTAGTACAAATTTCAACCAAACGGTTGCATTTTTAACAAAAAAAGATAAAATTCATGCCAAGGGGAATAAATTTTCAAACCAAAGAGAAGAATTTCGAACAAAATAGGAGACTTTGGAGATGAATTTTCAACCAAAAAGATTAATTTTCTACGAGAAAAAATCAACAAAAAAAGATAAATATTCAACCGTAAACGAAAGTGTTATATTTTCGGTTAAAAAAATTAATTTATAACCAAAAAAAGGAATGAATTTTTGACAATATAGATAAATTTCCAACCAAAGAGATAAATTTTCAACTAAAATGATCACTCTTCGTCCAAAAAATAAATTTTTAACCAAGTAGTTCAACTTTTAACCAAGAAGCTAAATTTTTAATAAAAAAAGATGAATTCCCATCGGAAAATGTGATAGGATTAACCAGTAAATGGCTTCAAATGGTCATTCGAAATAAAAGAAAGCACTCATTCAGATTTTCATTCAAAATCAAAAACAGTTGAGTGCACACGAAAAGACGCATTTTGAACAAAATAGTTGAGTCTTAAACGAAACAGATTAATTTTCAAACCAAAAAGACGAATTTTCAACACAAGAGTTGAATTTTCAATCAAGAAAAAAATAAATTGCAAACAAATTGTCAAATTTTCAAGCCAGAAGGACACATTTACTACAGAAAAGTTAATTTTCAACCAAATAGTGGAATTCTCTACTAAAATTTTCAAAAAATTTTATTAAAAAAAATAAATTAAAAAAAATTTAAAAAAAATAAAATTTCATTAAAAAATAATTATTAAATAAAATTTTCAATCAAGAAAGAAAAAAAATTTCAACCAAATTGTCAAATTTTCAAGCCAGAAGGACAAATTTACTACAGAAAAGTTAATTTTCAACCAAATAGTGGAATTCTCTACTAAAATAGTTGAATCTTCAACCCAAAAAGACGAATTTTCAACGATAGAGTTGAATCCTTAACTAAAATAGATTAATTTTCAACAAAACAGTTGCATTTGTAACCATAAAAGATGAAATTTCTACCAAAGGAGATCAATTATCAACAAACTAGTTGAATTTTAAACCAAAAGAGATTTTTGAGTTAAGAAAGAAAAGAAATTTCAAACAAATTGTTAAATTTTCTAGCCACACAGACGAATTTTCCACAAGACAATTTAATTTTCATCCAGATAATGTGAATTTTCAAAAAAAGTTAATTTTTAACCAAGTAGTTACATTTTCAACTAAAAGAGATTCTTGAATAAAGAAAGAAAAAGAATTTCAACCAAATTGTTAGAAATTCAAACCAAAATGATGAATTTTCAACGAAATAGTTGATTTTATTAGTTATATATAGTTATAGTTGCTTTTTCAGTCATAAAAGATAAAATTCTTACCAAAAGATGTGAAATATCAACAAACTAGTTGAATTTTCAAGCAAAAGAGATTTTTGAGTCAAGAAAGAAAAAAAATTTCGACCAAATTGTTAAATTTTCTAGCCAAACAGACGAATTTTCTACAAAAAAGTTAATTTTTAACAAAGTAGTTAAACTTTCAACCCAAAGAGATTTTTGAGTCAAAAAAGAAAAGAAATTTCAATCAAATTGTAAAATTTTCAAACCAAAATGACGAGTTTTCAACAAAATATTTGATTTGTCAACCAAGAGAGATAAAATTCATCCAAAAATGGAATAGTCAGATTTTTAGTGAAAAGAGTTGATTTTCAACAAAAAAAAAACTAATTTTTAACAAATTAGCTAAGATTTCAATCAAAGAGATGAATTTTCGACTAAAGTAATGGATCTTCAAGAAAAATAAAAAAATATTTTTAACAAATTCAACTTTTAACCACGTATTTAAATTTTCAATTAAAAAAGACGAATTCTCAACAAAAACTGTAGTAGTTGATATTTCAACCACAAAAGTTTTTAATTTTAAATTATAAATAGTTGGATTTAACCATTTTTTAATTTACTTTTTTAACACAGATGTGCAATTCACGAAAAAAAAGGAGACCGATGTCCGTGCATGCGATTTGGCAAGAGCAACAAGACCGTAAGTGCCCGGTCTAAGAGTAGTAATCACTCTTTATTTACTGCGCAAGAGCGACGTTGTCCTCTTCTCGCGCACAGAAAAGTGCGAGTGAGACAGCTTTTGACAAATAAAGCATGTTAGAGAGGATTTCTTTTATGGAAACTAACTAGACCATATTGTTAATTATTCTTTGATCATATACAGAAAATATATTACAAAAATTGTTGTAAGTACGAGACGTTTGATAAGTAAGGTAAATTTTCCGCTAAATGACACCAAAATAAACTTTGTAATATATGGCCAAGAAATACCCCTCTTCAAACTAGCCCCCACAAAGCTTCAGCTAAAACTGATGCTTAGTTAGCATTTGGCATACGTTTGAAGTGAGCGTGTCAGTAGTTTTCGAAAAAAAGGAAAAAGAAGAGTTCCGTGCAGTGATAAAACATTTTTATCTAAAAAAATTGGACGGCCGCGCAGATCAAAGCCGAGTTAGACGAAGTTCACGGGGAGTTTGCTCCTTCATTGAAAATCGTTCATTTTTGGATAAACGAATTTAAACATGGCCGAACCACTACTAAAGATGAGGCGCGCTCCGGACGCCCAAGGGAGGCCACCACATCAGATATGGTGGAAGAAATTCATCATATGGTTATGGACGTTTGCCGAATCTAGGTGCGTGAGATTCCTAAGGCTGTAGGCATCTCCACTGAACGAGTCTTTAACATCTTGCTTAAAAAACTGGAGGTTAAAAACGTGTGAGCAAGATGGGCGCCGCGATTATTGACTCCCGATCGAAAGCGCAACCGAAAAGACGTTTCAGCGCAGTGTTTGGCGTAGTTCAATCGGGATCCACAGGACTTTTTGCAGCGATCCGTGACTGTGGACGAAACCTGGATCCACTACTACATACCCGAGACAAAGCAGAAGTCGAAGTAGTGGGTACTGCCTGGTGAAAGTGCGCCAAAGAAGGCGAAGACTGTTTTGTCAGCTGGGAAGGTAATGGCCACAGTATCTTGTTATTCCCAAGGAATCATCCTCATTGATTACTTGAAGAAGAGTAAGATTATGACAGGAACGTACTATGCATCTTTATTAGACCGTTTGAAAGCCGAGCCACATAAAAAACGGCTTGACTTGGCAACGTGCGACTTCCTTTTGTTCCCCAATTTGAAAACCTGATTCGATGGAAAGAGATTCTCGCCCAATCAAGAAGTAATCGATGCCTGTTTTATCGATTTCAAAAGAGCCTTTCCCTCAGTCAACCATGTTCTACTGTGGCACCAATTATTGAGACTAGGCATCAGCACAAAATTTATTAGGGTAATGAAGAGCGTCTATGATGGAGCTAGGAACATTCGCACTCCTGAGGGCATCACATGCCCAGTTAACGTAGAATGCCAGGCCCTTCAGGGTGAGCTTCGTAGCCCGGTTTCCTTTACCCTAACAATCAGGGATTTGGAAAGCTTGATGCTGAGTCGTGGCCTAAGGGGAATTTCAATTCATTATCTGTTCCAAATTATTCTTCTGGCACATCCTGATGACATAGTTGTTCTTGCTGACTCTCGGATTGATTTCCAGAGAAAAATTAATCCTATATTGCTATTGCCATCCCTTAACAAAATAGGGGATTTAACGGTTTTCGAAAAGTTTCAACTGATTATGATTCAGGGATTCTATGGCGTTTCAGAGAATTTTATATGGTTCCATGAGCTTATAGAAGATTTTAAGGCATTTTAAGAAATTTTGCAAATTTTCAAAGGTTTTAAAAGAATTCAAGAGTGGTCTCGTGTCCTTCATTTAATACTAAGGCTTAAGTATTTTTAGATGGTTGTGTCTAGTCGTCCTGAAAATTCAGGGCGATTAGCCAGGTTCATGAAAAATATTTGAATACTCATCCCGAATTTCGGGACGATGCGACACTTCGTTTTAAAATACGTAAATATTTATTTGTATATTGTCTTTATAGGGTTTGTGGCCAGTGAACCGGTTATAGCCATCTTCTGGTATATTGACATATTTTAAATATCAGAATTTATAAGTGGAATACTTAATTAATCATAAATACGTATTTTTAAATAATTTAGATCCTTTTAGTGCAATAATACTTAGTACTTCAAATATGGAAATATTTTATGAATGGCTACTAATGGGACAAATGTGGTCACAAACGATACTTTTACTCTATATTTTTATTTTAAAAATGAGTGAGAAATAAGAAAAAGGACAATAATAATAATAATAATAATAATAATAATAATAAAAATAATCATTCTCTTTAGAATTTAGTTATAAGTGTTCCCAAGCATAAATATAGAAATGTTTTAATCATTCTGGGGTCTAGGCTGTTTTGAAACAAATTTTAATGCTTTGCGCCACTGTGGACCAATTTAAATATTTTAAACTAAAACCCCTTTTTTTTAAAAAGAATTTTTTTAATTAATAAAGTGAAATGATATTCTAAACTTAGAAGGTGCAATCGTAAAAAGCATTTTATTCGCGAATCACATCATCGTCAGATGAACTTCAAACCTGTTTTTCAGGTTGCCATTTTGTTATTCTTGCAATTTTCTTCTTCCTCGCCTCGCTGTTTGCTGTCTGGTTGCCCTTGCGTCAAGCGTAGTTCCTTAACCCTTGTGGGATTTTTTATACCTTTGACCAGGGACTTAAATTTTTTCTGCTTAGTGAATAAACAAATTCATGACGTCTTCTGCTCTTATCTTTAAAGAAAGGCTATAAAGCAAATCACTTTGACTTCTTTACTATTTCCTGAATGTTCTACCAGAAGGTTACAATCTTACAATGTCCCGGAAATAATTACGACCCTGAAGTTTCCTGTATCTATGGATATCAAAACTTTTGTAATGCATTATAAATAAACTAAGGGTCCGATCAAAGAACCAAAAACACCTTCAGATTCAACTCCGAAATATCTAAATGCGACTTGTTTTTAAAACTATATTTTAAACGATTAAATCGTTTTCTTAAGTTCTGCAATTTTTGTAAATAAATATTATAATTCCACACAAACTTTGAGTATGTTATCAAAATTAAACTATAAAAGTCTCTTATAGACAAAGAACCAAGATAAAACCAAACACCCTTGGAGTCGTCTCCGAAATATCTAGATGCAATTTTTTAAAACAATTTTTTAAGCAATTGCATCATTTTTCAATAATTTAATACTTTGCAAAGCATTATAAACAAACTTAGTGTCCGATCAAAGAACCAAAAACACCTTCGGATTCGGCTCCAAAATATCTAAATGCGACTTGTTTTTAAAACTATATTTTAAACAATAAAATCGTTTTCTAAAGCTCTCTATCGTTTGTAAATAAATATTATAATTGCAACCCAGCTTTGAGTATGTAATCAAAATTTACCTGTAAACATCTCTTAGAGACCAAGAACCAAGAAAAAACCAAGAACACCCTTGGATTCGTCTCCGAAATATCTAGATGCAATTATTTTCAAACAATTTTTAAAATAATTATATCATTTTTCAATAATTTCATACTTTGCAGAGCATTATAAACAAACTCAGTGTTCGATCAAAGAACCAAAAACACCTTCGGATTCGGCTTGAGTCTGGAATCAAAATAAACATATAAACATGACTTAGAGACAAAGTACCAAGAAAAAAACCCCAAAAAAAACCAAGCAACACGCTTGGATTCGTCTCCGAAATATCTATCTATCATACTTTGCAAAGCATTATAAACAAACTAAGTGTCCGATCAAGGAATCAAAAACACCTTTAGATTCGGCTCCGAAACATCGAAATGCGACTTTTTTAAAAAACTATTTTCTAAACTCTAACAGATTCATTTGTAACAAAAGTATCTCCTCTAAACTTTCAATGTAATAAAAAAATGTTGTTAACAATTCTTCTACTTTAATCATCTTAAGCGTATATGTGCGTCGCCTCATACTATAAATGGATTTCAAATCTTTTGTAAAGCATTATAAACGATCTAAATGTCCGGTCAAAGAATCGAAAACGTCTTTGGATTGGGCTCCGAAATATCTAAATGCGACTTTTTTAACATCATTTTTCAAACAATTAATTAATTTCTTCAAGTTCTGCAACTATTACAAACGAATATTATAATTACACACTAACTTTGAGCATGTAATAAAAATCAACCTGTAAACATCTCTTAAAGGCTTTTTCATTATTTTGAAAAACCAATCGTTAAAACAAATGAATTGTTGTTAAAATTTTATTAAATTTTTGCAGCAGTTTCTAAACATATGTAAACGTACGATGCTTCAAGAGACTCGTTAGCAACGAAAGTGTCTCCTTTCTACGTACACTCATCTCCCGTCATTGTGTCAGCCACGGGCCTGGCCGGCACAGTGACCTGGGCCATTAAAATCTAGTTTAAACCAGATTCAAAGCGACGAGTTAGTAAACACTCAGGACCCCATATATAGTCTCTGAACCCGACACACGTACAAAAATATGTGCGATATAAATAACTTCTAATACGTCACTGAGTGTCCGAGCGAAGACCTTGAGTATTCGGCGTCAAGGGACGCTCAGGGGAGGAAACAGAAGCATTCATGCGTGAACGTCCGAGAAGCCGGCACATAGACGGGCGGCACAGTTACGGGAGTTGAGTGTAATTTGAAAATTTGAGAAATGAACCGAAAATCAGAGTATCCAAAAATTGTCAAAAATTTCGTTAAATTAAAGTAATGTATGTTAAATTATGATAATTTATTGGTAATTTATGGTAACGTGTCGCTTCGGGTTGGTCCAATCTGTCAACGTGATCAACTGATTGCTTGATAATTTTCATTATTTACCTCTGACGACACATTTTACTCCCTAGGGCCTGAAAAGTAGAAACTTAAAGATCCTTTGAAAACCTTCAAAAACTGTGGAAGTCCCATGAAATCTCTGAGATTCCGTGAAATATTTTGAAATCCTTGGAATCGCTTAAAATCTTCAAAATCCCATAAAAATCCCTTATAATCCTGAAAATCTTTGCAATCATTTGAAATACCATGAATCCTTTTGGAAATGTTGTAAGTCCCTCAAAATATGTTAAATCATGTGAAAATTTCTCGAAATTCTCTGAATTCCATAGATATCTTACCTAATCTGTTGATATCTCTTTAAAACGATTGAGCCCCTGGAAATCCCTTGCAATCTCCAAAAAAAACATTTAAAGTCCTTGAAATTCCGTGAAATATTTTAGAATATTACGAGATACCTTGATATCTTTGGAACCCCTTAAAAATTCATTGAAATCTTTTAAATCCGTGGGAATCTTCCCGAATCTCTTGAAATCCATTAAAGTTTTGTAGAGGCCGTTAAAGTTCCTCGAAATCCCTAAAAATCCCTTATAATATTCGAATTAATTTGAAATTCATTTAAATCTTTTGAAATCTCACAAAATCCTTTAAATTCCGTGCATATACTTTAAAATCCTTTGAAATCTCTTAAGATCCTTTGAGATCCCGTGAAATCATCGAAACTGCTTAAAATCCCTAAAAATCCCTCAAAATCTTGAAAAATCTTCGCAAATCTTTAGAAATGTTATAAAATTCCTTTCAGATCTTTTGCAATCCCTTGACTTTTTTTGAAATATTTCGAAATCTCTTAAAATCCCCCGCAATCCTTTGAATTCCTGGATATCGTACAGGATCTCTTGAAATCCCTTTAAAATGATTGAACTCCTTGGAAATCCCTTGACATCATTTGAAAACTGTGGAAATCTCTTAAAATTCCTTGAGATTCCGTGAAGTTTTTTTAAATCCTTAGCAGCGCTTGAAATCTTAAAAATCACATAAAAATCCCTTATAATCCTTTAAAATCCATGGGAATGCCTTAAAATCTCTAAAAATCGGTTAAATTCTTTGAAATTACGTGAAATACTTCCAAATATTACGAAGTCACTTGTAAATTTTGAAATCATTTTAAAATTCATTGAAATCCTTTAAGTCCGTGGGAATCTTTCCGAATCTCTTTAAATCCATTAAAGTATTTTAGAATCCACTGAAATCTCTTAAAAGCCGTTAAAATTCATCTAAATTCCTTAAAATTCTTCACCATATTCGGAAAACCTTTGAAATTCCGTTAAGTCTTTTGAAATCTTACGAAATTCTTCAAAATCCGTGGATATACTTTCGGCTATTTTGAAATTTCTTAAAATCCTTTGAAATCCGGTGACATCATTGAAACCGCCTTTAATCTCTTAAAAATCCTTGAAATCCTTTGAAATATTTGCACATTTCTTGAAATCTCATGAAATTTCTTCAAGTCCCTTCCAATCTTTGAAATTCAATTAGAATCCACTGACATTCTTTAAAATTTATGAAAAAACTTCCTTATCTCTTGAATTTCTTTAAAATCCTTTAAAATCTCGTGATTTCTTCTGAAATATTTCAAAACCTCTTGAAATCCCTTGAAATCTCGAAAAAACGGCCAAAATCCTTGAAATTACGTGAAATACTTTGAAATATTATGAGATCCCTTGAAATCTTTGAAAACCATTTAAAACTCATTGAAATCTTTCAAATCCTTGGGAATCTTTCCGAATCTCTTGAAATCCATTCAAGTATTTTAAATTTCATTAAGACCTTTTAAAAGCCGTTAAAATTCATCGAAATTCCTTAAAATTCTCCATAACATTCGGAAAACCTTTGAAATTCCGTTAAATCTTTTGAAATCTTACGAAACCCTTTGAAATCCCGCGAAATCATCGAAACTGCTTTTAATCTCTTAAAATCCCTTGAAATCTTCTGAAATATTTTCGAACCTTTGGAATGTTATGAAAATCCTTCAAATCCCTTCAAATCTTCGAAATCCACTCACAACATTCAAAAAATTTTAAAATACTTTAGTAGCTCTTGAAATCCTTTGAGATCCTTTGAAAATCCGTGACTTCTTTAAAAATATTTTGAGATCACTTAAAATCCTTTAAATTTCATGGATATTGTCAATAATCTCTTGAAATCCCTTTGAAATGATTAAGCTCCCTGGAAAATCCTTGAAATCTTCTAAGAACTGTGGAAATCTCTTAAAATTCTTTGAGATTCCATGGAATCTTTTGAAATCCTTGTAATTGCTTGAAATCCTCAAAATCCCATAAAAATTCCTGAAAATCTCTAAAAATTGGTTACAGTCCTTGAAATTTCGTGAAGTGTTTCGAAATATTACGTGATCCCTAGAAATCTTTGAAATCCTTTTAAAATTCATTTTTCTGATAAATCCGTGGGAATCTTTTCGAATCTCTTGAAATCGATTAAAATATTGTAGAATCCAATAAAAATTCCTCAAAATCTCTTTAAATCCTTTACAATATTCGGGAAATCTTTGAAATTTCGTTGAATCTTTTGAAATCTCACGAAATCTTTTAAAATCCGTGGATATATTTTGGAATTTTCAAATCTCTTAAAATCCTTCGAAATCCTTTAAAATCTTTGCAAATCTTAAAATCCACTGACATCCTTCAAAATTTATGAAAAAACTTTGGTATCTCTTGAATTTCTTTAAAATCCTTTAAAATCTCGTGACTTCTTTTGAAATATTTCGAAATCCCTTGAAGTCGCTTAAAATACTTTTAAGTCCGCGGAAATCGTTTTTAATTCCTTGAAATTCCCCAAAATCCGTCGAAATTCTTGGATATCTCTTGAAATCCCGTAAAATCTCTTGTAATTTGATAAAACTCTTTGAAGTCCCTTGAGGGCCCTGGAAATCGAGTGTAAATCGGACTTATAGAATTCAGGCCAAACGGTGAAGCCATTTTGTCTGATGTTTTGTATAAATAATCTAAAGAGTATAGAGACCCCTGGCACAGGCCGTTTTTTCAACAAAAAAAAAATTTTTATGTAACAATTGAAAGAAAAAAATGCGCTTTGATAAGATCGTTGTAGTAAAGTGTTCTACTATACAACGAAGCAGGGAGCAGGTAAGGCAATTTTCGAGCTCGGACTTTCGTTCGGGCGACCCTAGCGAGTAATGGGAAAACTACCATCCGTTATGACTCAAGTCTGCAGGTAATGAAACGCCCACTATGACCAACATATATGCATTCAGGGGCAAACACACCGTATACGAAAAGTATGGACCCGTACCCAATCAGTGTAACTGTACAATTTTCGGCAAATTTACTTCGAAAGTAGTACCTTTTACATTAAATGACAATATACAAGAGAACTGTATAAACGGGTAGATCACACAAACATGCAAGATATCAATAATATGTGTCGCCCAATTTTCTGCGAAAAATACCAGATTTATTAGCATTATACACAAACTTTGCATGTCTGCAATAACCAGTTATAGAAGCCTAGCGCTCTGTTTTGTTGAGCCTGAGAGCTTGTAAAAAATGTTTCAAATTTTCATTTTTCAAACATATATTTAAATATGAAATTTAAATGGGCATCTTCTTTTCCCCATGAAAAAACTTATAGCACGTGTATTTGTTGAAATAAATAGGAAACACTATTTTTTTCCCAGACCAAAATTTCATTTCTTTCTTTACTTCAACTTGCGCTCAGTCACTTAGTTTTAGGAATATCGTAATAAAGTTTACAGGGATTACGCTGTGCACGCTGTACATAAATTCTTAGAGTAACGGTTCAGGTTCAAAGTTCAAATACTCATATCAAAAAAAGGTAATCATTGTTTTTCATCGCATGGAAAAAATTGGACACTGATACTTCCAAGCGCTTGGGAAGTCGAGCGATTTTTGAGCAAGCTAGAAGTTCCCGCAGGAAAGCTTTTAAAAAATGAATAAAGAAGTTTTCTGAAAAATATTACTTCCATTGATTCAATCGTTACAAAACTCTGATTGTTTCACTTCAAGTGTGGTTAGTTCTCTTGTATTCTGTTATTTAATGTACAAGGTACTACTTTCGGAGTAAGTTTGCTGAAAATTGTACATTTACACTGATTCGGCGTGAATATTGCATCCATGAAATCGGGGGTGAATTGCTTATAAAAAACCGTAAAATTTTACATTCGCTTGTGATGTTATATTGTAAACAGTTTTATTTTACTTGAAATCTGCATTTCATGATATTTTCCACCCCCAAACACCTCCACTCACCCAACCTTTTAAGAATTCACCCATTCATTTTGGTAGGGACCCCTACTTTTCGTATACGGTGTGTTCGCCCCTGAATGCATCTATGTTGGTCATAGCGGGCGTTTCATTACCTGCAGGCTTGAGTCATAACGGATGGTAGCTTTCCCTTTTCTCACTAGGGTCGCCCAAAGGAAAGTCCGAGCTCGAAAACTGCCTTACCTGCTCCCCGTTTCGCTGAATAGTAGAAGACTTTACTACAATGATCCCACCGAAGCGCATTTTTTAAAATTTTTACATAAAAAATAGAATTATTCTGAAAAAAGTGGCCTGTACCGGAGGTCTCTATACTCTTCAGATTATTTATACAAAAAATCAGACTTCTTGAAATGTTTTAGAATCACTTAAAATCTGTGAAACCTTTCGTAATCCTTTGGAATCGTTCGAAATACCCTTAAACTTTTATGGTCCCTTAAAATCTTTTGAAATTGGAAATCCTTACGATAGGGGAAAGAGGGTCTAAAATTTAAAAAATCCTTACATAATTAATAGACGTTCCCTTATGATATATTAAGATTCGCTTGAATTATTCTTGTTAAACATAGTTTACAATTTTAAATCAAGTTTGGAATATTCTGGAATGTTAGCAGATACGATTCCTTATTAGGCCTTCAAAATTGATCAATTTTTAGTCGAAATTGAGATCCGTCCTTTAATGAAAAGCAAAGGAAGGACTGCTAAGAATTCATTTGTTATTATTTGTTAAACGATTGGTTAAACGATTTTATAAATTTGTATAATATGGTAAACTGAAGCCATCTGCAATCTTTTGAAGTCAGAAGGAAACTAATAGAAATGACTTGAAGTCATCTGGAATTACAATGAGTTACTTAAAGTCACCTGTAGTCACAATAAGTCATTTGAAGTCACTTGTAGCCACTGGGGTTTCGAAAGAGTGGATCGAAGTCACTTTAAGTCACTTGAAGTTAGGCGACTGTACTCCGAGTTATTTGAAGTCATTTGAGGTCACCTGAATCATTTGAAGTAATTTGAAGTCACTGAAATAACTTGAAATTATTTGAAAATTACTAGGGGTCATTCTGAGTTACAAAAAAACAAGAGTTCTTTGAAATAATTTCAAGTCACTCATTGAAGTGATTTTAAATCATTACAATCACTTGCAATCGCTTGAAGTTATTTGAAGTTATGTAAAATCACGTAAAGTTGCTTGGTAAATATTCTGGGGGATTTTTAGTTGCAGGTCCCGTCACCGACATTTTTCCAACTTCGAGAAATGTGGATAGGTTCTGTTCCATGCTAAATATGTAAAATTTAAATTCAAGAGTGTTATCTATTAAGGAAGGTAAAATAACAAAAAATGAAAATTGAATTTTTTTCTGAATAAGTTTTATTTTGAAAAGTTTCAAGATGAATATTTGATACTTAAGCGTAAAAAATATAACAATTTTCAATTGGTTTTCAGATTTAATAATTTTGAAACTAACAGTTTGTCAAAATTATATAAAACTTGAAATTTTGGCATTGGAAATTTACTAATTTCAAATTGAAGTATTTTTCAAAATTATACAATTGTCATTTGGAAGTCTTTAAAAATCAATAATTTAACCCTTAACCTTCCTGATGAAAATTTATTTTCACAATAAAACACAATAAATCCCAAAAAAGTACAATGTAAAAATTCCAATTTGAAAATTATAAATTGAAGTATACGAAATTAAAAAACCTGAAAATTTACTTAAAATACAATAATGTTCAAATTAAGGCCTGCTGTTCTGTGCAATTTATGTTTAAACAATTGAAAATATTGAATTGAATGTGAAATTGAATCTTTCATAATCAGGCTGGACACTCTCAACTCAGAGCAGATGTCGCCACTCCTTTTGGCTTCTTAGGGCACATGTTTTCTATAATTTTGTATCGTTCATGGCGATCAGGATAATCAGCTATTGGCTAAACTTGGCGCATGAGTAGAAAAATAACCTCCACTGCTCACGCCCGAGATTTCAGCGCATAGTGTTCGCCATGAATAATAAAAAGTGCTAGAAAACGTATGCTCTAAGTAGCCAAAAGAAGTGGCAACATCTGCTCGGAGTTTTACCGACCAAGCAAGGTTCTAATCTGTGCTAGGCTAACGACTCTCGGTAATAGAGCACTTTCAATTTGAATTTAAAACACTGATTGTTTCAAAATGAAATCTTAGAACTTAAAAAGCTTTATTAGATTATGGAATGATAAAAAATTGAGGTTCGTATGTCAATTAAACGTGATCTTCTATTAAAAAAAAATTCACTGTCATCTCAAGGAAATATTCGATAAAATTTCTGATCTTGATAAATTCATTAACAGATGTTTTATGTCAGAAGTCCAGATTTTCTCGGGCGTGCTCTCTTTTTGAAGCATGCGATTTTTGCCCTACAGAGTTTTTCACTTTGTCCGGGTTTTTTCATCCGGTTTTTTGGAAGTATAGGAATTTTTAGTTTTTCAATAGAAAAAAATTTTCTAAGTGAAGTCTAGTGGTTTTCTTTAAAATTGTTGCCAAATAAAAAATATGTTTATAATTTAATGTTTTAATTAATCCTTTTTATTTCTAAAAGTGGTAAGCCGAATGTTGTGTTAGTTTATTTTCTAAGCAAAATTTCCAGTTTTCTGAGCTAATATTTTTAAAGTATTAAAAATGAACTTCAATGTTTATTTGAACTATTATTCTTTAATCTATAAATGATCAAAATTCCTATTCATTTATCGCAGACATCACAGTCTTTCCTCTATTCCAATCTTTTCCACTTTCTATTGTTTTTCCACTTATGCGAACTGAATTAATAGATCCCAATAATTAAATCCAACTATTTTTGATTGAAAGTTTATTCTTTTCGGTTTAAAAGTCCACTATTATATTTTCGGTTAAGACTTCGATTTTTTGGTTAAGAATTTGATAATTTTGTTGAAAATCTGTCTTTCTAAGTTCCAAATTTAGAAATTCTGACAGAACATTCAAATATTTGTTTGAAAATTAACTTTTTTGTTTAAAATTCATCTGTTTTTTTTTTTTTTTTGAAATTTAGGTGTTTTGCAGACAATTCGCCTCTTTCGCTGGAAAATTAAACAATTTGCTTAAAGTTTTGTTTTCTTCTTGACTGAAAAATCTTTCTTGGTTGAGGATTCAACAATTTTGTTTAATGTTTGTCTTCTGCGGTTGAATTCAACTGTTTTTATTTTGAAATTAAAAACTTTTTTGGTTGAAATATCAACTATTACATTTTTTATTCAGATATCATCTTGTTTGGTTGATGATTCAATTACTTGGTTGAAAGTGAAACTATTTCGTTAAAAATTCATTTTTTTGGTTGACGATTCATCTCCTTGGTTGAATATTCAACTATTTTGATATTTCGGTTTTTGTTGATAATTAATTTTTTTAACAGAAAATTTCTTTATTCCATTTTTCGTTAAAAATTGGTCTTATTTAATTGAAAATTCAATTGTTTTGTTGAAGATTCGTCTTTTTGACTTGAAAATTCAACTGTTTTGTAGGAAATTCGTCTTTTTGGCTTAAAAATTCAACAATTTGGTTGAAATTTTTTTCTTCTTGATTGAAAAATCTTTCTTTGTTGAAAATTCAACAATTTTGTTGAAAATTCTTTTTTTGGTTGAAGATTAATCTCTTAAGTTGAAAATTCTTTTTTTTGGTTGAAGTTCAATCTCTTTAGTTGAAAATTCAACTGTTTTGTCGGAAATTCGTCTTTTTGGCTTAAAAATTCAACAATTTGGTTGAAATTTCTGTTCTTCTTGACTGAAAAATCTTTCTTGGTTGACAATTCATCTCATTGGTTGAAAATTTAATTATTTTGTTGATGCTTTGTTTTTTTTTGCTGAAAATTAGTTTTGACAGAATATTTCATTATTCAATTTTTGGTTAAAACTTGATCTCATTTAGTTGAAAATTCATGTATTTTGTTAAGAATTCATTTTTTTTTTTGGTTGAAGGTTGATCTTTTAGGTTTGAAATTCAACTGTTTTGTAAAAAAATAGTCTTTTTGGATTGAAAATTCATCTCTTTGGTCGAAAATTTAACTGTTTGGTTGATATTTTGTTTTTTTTGCCGAAAATCAGTTCTGACAGAAAATTTTATAATTTCATTTTTGGTTGAAAATTGAACTTATTCAGTTGACAACTCAACAAATTTGTTAAAATGTAATCTTATTTGGCTCAGAATTCAATTTTTTTGTTGAAGATTCATCTTTTTGTGTTGAAAAATTAACTGTTTTGTAGAAAATTCGTCTTTTTGGTTTAAGAATTCAACAAGTTGGTCAAAAATTTTTTCCTTCTTGACCGAAAAATCTTTCTTGGTTGAAAATTCAACTCTTTCGTTGGAAATTCAACTATTTTGTTGGAAATTCAACTATTTTGTTGAAAATCCGTTCTTTTTAGTTAAAATATCAACGGTAACATTTTTCGTTTAAGACTAATCTTTTTTGATAGAATACTCAACTACTTGTTTTATTGAATTACTTTGTTAAACATTTTTTTTTTTGGTTGAAGATTCATCTTCTTTAGTTGAAGATTGAACTATCTGTTTAAAAATTAATGTAGTTTATTAAACATTTATTTTTTTTGTTGAAAATTAATTTTATTAACTGAAAATGAAACTATGTTATTATGCATGATTTAAAATTCAACTATTAGGTTAAAAATTTATCTATTTCGTCGAACATAAATTTTGTTACTTGAAATTTGTGGACTTTAAGGGGTAT
>JAUMHM010102199.1:0-23158 GCA_032362435.1 Melikaiella ostensackeni
ACTTCAACAAATGTCAAGCTATCAAGCTGAAAATCTGAGAGAACGTCAATGACACTTCTACCAACACAACAAAAAAAGAAGAATTGAAATCGGCCAAATGAGAGCGCCACACGGTGACGAGTCCTAAAACTTTTTGATCAAGGTGGTATTGGTGAGTGTTCGCCGAAACCGGATCTGGATGTATATGCATGAAATACATCAGAAGGGTCAGTGAAGGATCGCAAGGATCGCAGGTAATTATTCGGTACATGTAAATGTACACTTTCGAGTAATTGAGGACATTTTATAATTCTATTTACTATCTTGTGCAAAAAGAGAATATCTTGCGCTTCACGATGTGATATCAAAGAACTGATGTTTAAAACAGCAGCAATCTGCGAATAGTCGTGCGACAATCGTGGCCTAGGAAGACCTAATTTAACTGCCACCCATGAGAGAAACCTATGTTGAACCCTTTCCAATTTTTTAATATGTGAGGCGTGATGTGGAGACCAGACTTGTGAACAGTACATTAGATTGGGTCTTACTCACGCGATATATAATACTGCCGGCCCAAATTCAAAATTCTTATCTGCATTTTGGATGAGTCACCTGTCACTTATGCATCATACTCCAAGATGTTTGTTCATAAATCTAAACAGCAAGGAAGACTTTCATGATATTTCTCTAAAGTTTGGTGAAGTGACAGGTGACTCATCCAAAATGTAGACACGGCTTTTGAATTTGGGACGGCAGAATAAGCGTGAAGTGTATGGTTGTTATTTAAATCCAACAGAGTGACGTTTGATAAATCCCAGCATCCTTAGACCTTTAACAGTAAAAAATCAATGTGCTGTAGGAAAGAGAGCTTATCATCTACAAAAATTCCCAGGTCACGCATTACTTGAACAGTTTCAAGAACAGAGCCGTTTATCGAGTATTGGAATTCCACAGGATATATTGTTCGAAAAAAGGCAATATTTTACACTTAGAAATATTCAGAGTCATCCCATTTTCAAGGCGCCATAGGTGCAAGGCGATAATATCTTTCTGAACTGCAGCAGCGTCCTCGTAAGAGGTAATAATGGTGTATATTTTCAAGTCATCCGCAAAAAATAAGGCCGTAACAATGACAAATATACAGGTATGTGTTATATCATTAACATAAATATTAAACAACAAGGGACCCATGTGCGATCCTTGAGGCACGCTGGACGTTGCAGTAAATTCGGGAGAGTAGACACCATTGAACTTAACAGCAAGTCGCCAACCGACCAGATAACTATTAAACCATTTGAGTAAATTACCGTGGAAACCAAAGGCCTGTAATTTCTGGATCAACCTAGTATGATTAACCCTGTCGAAAGCATGAGAGAAGTCAGTATAAATTAGATCAACTTGCCTATTGGCTTCGAGCGCCTCTATATTTTTAGCTCATCTATTAAAATACTATTAAGGATTTTTGCAATTGTGTTTATTATATTTATCGGTCGATAGTTCTTGAAATCCGCTTTATCATCAGCCTTGTATTTTGGAACAATGAAACTAGATTTCCATTGAGAGGGATGAATACCTGTAGATAAAGATTTAATAAAAAGATGCCAAATTGGCTTAGAAATTGCGCAGCAGCAGTTTTTATAGAATAGAGCAGGGATGCCATCAGGACCAGGAACTTTATTACAGTTTATTGCACTGACCCTCTCAAAAACTTCCGACAAGGCGACTCCAACATTATCAATATCAAGGTTAGAGTTATCTAATGACTTAAATTCAGACAAAATATTCGTCTCATAAACAGAACCGAAGGCATCTGCAAACAAATTGGCGATTTCCTGATCAGTACTGACTTGTTTGTCTCCTAAATGCATCACGTTAGGCATGACGTGGCAAGATCTATTTCTATTCACATGTTTCCAAAAGTATTTTGGGTTTGTATAAATATTATGCTTTACATTGTTCATATGACCAGTGTGACAATTTTTACGTAAAAGTTTGCACCTAGCCCTTAGGTTGGAGAAAACTTCGCGGTCTGACTGAGCGCCTGAAGTCTTAAATCGATAATGAGCCGCTCTCTTTTGGGCAAGCATATTGAATAATCAATTTATTCCAATCTACTGTTCCCAAAAGGGAATTCATTGCTGCATAATTCACGTTCTTGAAATCCAGATAAAAATACGTTACAGAGTTTGATGCGATCATTTTCTTAGGTGAAACAAAATCTAGTGGGGGATGGTATACATTGCTAGGCAAGACAGGATCGGACGATTGATGCACAGTAGTGGCATACAGGGTAGTAAGAACCAAATCGAGAATCATGCCTGTATTCCAATCGTGTCTGAAATCATGCATTTGTTATAAAAAATATCGTATGCACCAAGAGGGAGGGGACTTTCTACGACTCATGTATTTTTTTAGTACGAGTCGTAGGTGCGCACGGACGAGCTCACGTCCCTTTTCTCTCCCTTGGTGCATAGTATACTGTTATTTATTTATTCCTATTTACTTTTATTTCTTTTAATTAATTTGAATTTTAAAATGTCATAAAATAAGAAATCACTCCCAAGTAAATCATAGAATGAGAATTTTGAAGATATTAAAAGGAAGAGGCTTCTCAAAATTTCCACAAAAGGCTGGAAAGGGGAAGGGGATCAGTAGTACACGTGAATCACAAGAAGGATTGAAGACTAAAGAATTCTATTTGGTTTCAATTTTTTTATTTACTTTTATTTTTTGAATTAAAAATTCTCATTCATTTATCTTAGACCTTGCCTTGTGTGTGAATACTCAGATACGATATTACTCTCAAAGTTGGTATCTGAGGATTCCACTCTAAAACGTGGTATTTGGAGATTCCATTCTAAGAGAAAGTATCTAAGGATTGCACTCTAAACTGTGGTATCTGAGAATTCCACTGTAAAAGTTGGTCTCTGTGGATTCTACTCTAAAAGGTGGTGTCTGTGGAGTCCACCCTAAAAGGCAGTATCTGGCGATTTCACTCTGAAAGGTGGTATCTCAATTCCTGGCACAGCGGCAGTGGCGACACCTTTTCATAATAGAAGAGATATAAAATTGTAGAATTATGTTGATCTTGAGGGCCTAGGGGCTTTGATGGGATATTCTGGTAGGTTGCACGGAAGGACCTGAAGGCTTGGGCGACAAGGGGTACGGAAAGTACGGGACAATTGCTGAGATAGTAGCGGTTCACAGAAGGTGGTATCTCAATCCCAATTAGAAAAAGGTAGTATCTGAGGGTGGAGGTGGAAAGGTGGTATCTTACGATATTACTCTAAAAGTTGGTATCTGAGGATTCCACTATAAAACGTGGTATTTGGAGATTCCATTCTAAAAGGGGGTATCTGAAACTGTACTCTAAACTGTGGTATCTGAGAATTCCACTGGAAAAGTTGGTCTCTGAGGATTCTGTTCTAAAAGTTAGTATCTGGGAATTCCACTCTAAAAGGTGGTATCTCAATTCCTGGCACAGCGGCAACGGCGACATCTTTTCATAATAGAAGAGATATATGATTGTAGAATTATGTTGACCTTGAGAGCCTAGGGGCTTTGATGGGATATTCTGGTAGGTTGCACGGAAGGACCTGAGGGCTTGGGCGATAGGGGGTACGGAGGGTACGGGACAATTCCTGAGATAGTAGCAGTTCACAGAAGGTGGTGTCTCAGTCCCAATTAGGAAAGGGTAGTATCTCTGGGTGGAGGTAAAAAGGCGGTATCTGACGATATTACTCTAAAAGTTAGTATCTAAGGATTCCACTCTAAAACGTGGTATTTGGAGATTCCAATCCAGAAAGGGGTATCTGAGAATTCCACTGTAAAAGTTGGTCTCTGAGGATTCTGCTCTGAAAGGTGGTATCTGGGAATTCTACTCTAACTCAATTCCTGGCACAACGGCAGCAGCGACATCTTTTTATAATAGAAGAGATATATAATTGTAGAATCATGTTGATCTTGAGAGCCTAGGGGCTTTGATGGGACATTCTGGTAGGTTGCACGGAAGGACCTAAGGACTTGGGCGATAGGGGGTACGGAGGGTAAGGGACAATTGCTGAGATAGTAGCGGTTCACAGAAGGTGGTATTTCAACCCCAATTAGGAAAAGGTAGTATCTGAGGGTGGAGGTGAAAAGGCGGTATCTGACGATATTACTCTAAAAGTTGGTATCTAAGGATTCCACTCTAAAACGTGGTATTTGGATATTCCATTCTAAAACGGTGTATCTGGTAATTGCACTCTAAACTGTGGTATCTGAGAATTCCACTGTAAAAGTTGGTCTCTGAGGATTCTGCTCTGAAAGGTGGTATCTGGGAATTCCACTCTAAAAGGTGGCATCTCAATTCCTGGCACAGCGGCAGCGACGACATTTTTTCATGATGGAAGAGCTATACAATTTTGGAATTATATTGACCTTGAGAGCCTAGGGGCTTCAATGGGATACCCTGGCAGGTTGCACCAAAGGACCTGATGGCTTAGGAGTTAGGGGGTTTGGAGGGTACGGGACAATTCCTATGATAGTAGCGGTTCACAGAAGGTGGCATCTCAACCCCAATTAGGAAAAGGTAGTATCTGAGGGTGGAGGTAAAAGGGTGGTAACTGACGATATCACTCTCGAAGTTGGTATCTTAGGATTCCACTCTAAAACGTGGTATTTCGAGATTCCATTCTAAAAGGGGGCATCTGAGGATTGCACTCTAAACTGTGGTATCTGAGAATTCCACTGCAAAAGTTGGTCTTTGAGAATTCTACTCTAGAAGGTGGTGTCTGTGGATTCCACTCTGAAAGGCAGTATCTGGGGATTCCACTCTAAAAGGTGGTATCTCATTTCCTGACGCAGCGGCAACGGCGAGATCTTTTTATGATAGAAGAGATGTATAACTGTCAAATTATTATATGTACATTTTGAAAACGCATTAAAAATTAATAATATGTTGCATTCAAATTTGTTTTGCAGTGGATTATTTTTTTATGAAAATTGACTCGAAATTGAAATACAGGTTTTTTTTGGGATACCTTATAGATACAGTTGTTAAAACGTGCCTACATATAAACATATATCTATGAAAGACGTGCATCTATAGAAAAATATATCTATAGATCTTTACGGTATACGTAGATTCCTACGTAATGCGCCAGCAGGTGACGAAAGCGCCTCTATTCGCTAGTTCGAGGAACTATTTCTTCTTTTTCACTCATTTGCTGTTTCTCTCTCTTCTGCACTATCTCTCTTTTTATCCAATGCCGTATAGTACTCACAATCAACCCCCAGGAAGACATTGCAAGGTTTCATTTGAATTTTTTTTTTTTTAATGGGACGAGGCCTATGAGGGCGAACCAGACGTGGCCCCTCATGGAAACGACGTGCTAATCTACCTGTATAAGGATCCTACATAGGCTTCCCTCATGTGTGCCCTCGCGGGCCCCTTGGCAAATTTTCAATTTTAAAAAATATGTATCTTTAATAAATGTCTTATCAGTTTTAAGCATCTTTTAATAAATATATATGGATTGTTAATATGTATAAAAAGTTTAAGTATCAGAAAATTAAAATATTAAAACTTTGACCAGGACTTGAACTCATGAGCAACATCTGATTAGACTCTCGTTTTTCCTTTTGGCCAACTTGTCACATTGTTTATACCCTTTTTCAGGCAGACACACTGCACGCGCATTAAGAAAGGTTGGAATTATCTTTACTTTCAGTAACAGCACATTTGGATGAGATATTGTTACTATTTGACGCAAAAGACAATTTAGTACAACAAAAAAATCGTTTGATTTTTGTAACTGAGCCGTAAGGGCCCCCGTAGAGCATCTGCGATCTTAAAGTTCAGCTTCCAAAAAAGTTATCAAATTTTTAACGAAATTGCATTTTTTGTAAGTCTGAACTAATTAAACATGAAAATTTGTAGTGTCCAAAAAATATTATCCCTTCAGACTCAAAAATTTCAACCGACCGACCATGCGGGCAAACGAACAAGGCCCCCTGCGGGGGCCCCTCGTTGGTTTTCCCCTATGGATTGTCCACGTGGGCCCCTGACGGGGGCCAACATTCCAAAGAGGACTAAACGGGGCTTTTTCCACACGGGATATCATGTTAATTAAATTATTATATTTTTTACTTCAATTTTCAGTTTAATTTTCTTAAAGACATCCAATTAAAAAAAATATACATAAAATGTTAGAGATGGAACAATTTTAAGACGATAAGAAACACATTTGAAGAAAAAATCGTAAAAAGTGGTTATAAATTCAATAAGCTTAAAGTGACATAATTCTTGTATTTCTGTTTGCTAATAAAATCATTATGTACATCTTATATGAAAAAAACAGAATGGCTAAACATTTTGAATATTCTAATGCTGTGTTTGGAGTTCAAAAAATCTTTCCATGACGGTTTTCCAGTTTTTTTAAATAACAAACCAGAAAAACTTTTAAATAATTGAAAGCAGAATTTAAGATATTCATAATATTGAATAATATAACATGGAAAGCATTAATTATTAAACAATAATTTGGAAGAGTACAATTTCGATAATGCGAATTTTTAATTAGAAGCTTTCGGTTTATAAACTTTATCATAAATAGAGAGCATTCAAAGTTTTCCAAATTT
Organism: Melikaiella ostensackeni; assembly: GCA_032362435.1. Taxonomy (NCBI): domain Eukaryota; kingdom Metazoa; phylum Arthropoda; class Insecta; order Hymenoptera; family Cynipidae; genus Melikaiella; species Melikaiella ostensackeni. The sequence continues at coordinate 6,601 of JAUMHM010102199.1, forward strand.
GCCAATTCGGAACGTTAAAAACAGAATATTGAAAATTTAAAACATACAAAATTTCAATATTTCAATACCTGAAAGTTTTTTATTGTAAGGCTATAAAATTGAACAATTTCCTTCTAAAAATGATTAGAATGGAAAAATTTTGAATATTTAGTAAGAAACATATTTGAAGAGAAAAGAGTAAAAAAAAGATTATAAATTTAAGAAGTTTAGTGACCTACCTCTTACTTTTGTATCTGCAAATAAAAGAATGTTTCAGTCCAGATGGGGAGTTTAAAAACATTTTCCATGACGGTTTTCCTATTTTTGTTAACAAAATATTTTTAGAAACTTCCAAATACAAAAAAATGAACAATTAACAGTTTAGAATATTGAAAATGGAATAATTTACAATAGAAATAATTATAAATTAAACAATGTTTCTTATTTAGAACTCTCAGAAAATTACAATGAAAAGTCTTAAATTAAATTTTCTGATTTCAAATTGGGTATGTTAAAAACTTTTTAAATTGTAAGTTTTCAAAAATTCAATATTTATTAATTGAAGGGTTCAAAATTCAAAAATTTAGAATGTGCAAGTTTGAAAACTAACAACTTCTAATTGAATTTTTACAAAATTTAGCAATTTCCGTTGAAATTTTGAAAAATATTTTATTTCGAATCGTTAGAAATTGAACAATTTCAAATTCAAACGATTTAATTTCCAGTTATAAAGAATTGAAAACTTCCGTAGAAAAAATTATCGAGTTTAAAATTTTCAAATTTTGATTCACAGTTTTGAATATTTTCTGCTAGTAAATAAATTTTAATTGAAAGTCTAAATTCAAAATTGAACCTTTTTCTTACCGAAAATTAGAAGTTTCAATAACCAACATTTTTCGATTTCAAATGCAAAGCTTCACGAATTGAACAATTTTTAGTTTGAATTAAAGATTGAATAATTGCAAATTCAAAGCGTTTGAAATTGAACTATTCAAAAATGAATCGCTCAAAATTGTATATGGATTCAAATTTAAATTGTTCAATATATGAAAAATTTCATTTGAAGACGTTAACAATTAAATAATTTCAAATTGCGTTAAAAATTAAATAATTTTTTCTCAAACTTTATAAATAACACAATTTTGAATTTTGAATTGAGTCGTTTAAGATTCTACAATTTAGTTTCATAGTCGAAAAATGTTAACTTAAAATCTTTAAACAAATTAGAGTTTTAAATTTAAAAATTGCTCAATATTCTTTTGAATAATACATTTAATATCAAATATTTTTTAAAGGTCCATTATAAATCATCTAATTTCAAATTACATGAAATAGCGCTTGAAAATCAACAATTCTGAACTGAATTCTTCAACATTATTCAATTTTATTTCAAATTCGATGAGTTGTCGAACAATTAAAAACTTTTCGAAAAGAACAATAAATAAACTCGACTTCAAATATTCAGATGCGCACAGTTCCAAATTTGAAATCTTAATGTTTTAGCAGTTTTCAACGTATATTTTGAATTTTAAATTACCCTAAATGTAAAAAATATCTTGGAATTTGGAAGGCGTAACGAAAATTGTTAAGGTTTGGATAGCCTTCAATTTTTATATAATTCTAAGCACTTTTAATTTAACATAATTTAATACTTGAATGTTTTGAGATCTAAATTGATTAATTGAACATTTAAAATGAAGAAAATGTTCAGTTTCAAATCTTTACAACTGAAATTGTCCCTTAAGTCCTAAAAATTGAAATTCATTACTTTTCCTGGCTTCTATTTTCAAATTGTACAATCTTTAAAAGGTATATATTAATGGGGTATCATGCAATTTTTAACGGCATAAATTCACCCGAAATTCGAAATGACAATATTGAGCGATTTAATATAAAAATTATTCAAACCCAAAGATCTCAAATCATTAATTTACTATTTTTAATATTTCAAAATTATAATTGTTTCACTTTCAACACATCAATTATATTTTGAATATTATATCATTATTATTATATAATATAATATTTCAAAATATATAAAGGCACGTCTATTTCGCCCATTCGAGATTTAAATTTTGTTTAATTAGTGTCATTTTATAAATTTTGAACTGAGAATGTAACTGAGAACAGGGCTTTAGTGCTCCTTCTAAAATATAATTATTGAAATATATATAATATATATAATATAAAAATTAGTCAAAGTACGCTGCATTTGTCATAATTTTCATATTTCCGAATTACCATTTGACATAATTTTTACTTCACCGAATCATAATTTGAAATAATTTGCATAATACCGAATTACAATTGAAAATATTTTTTGTTTTTCCAAACAATCATTCGTCATAATTTTCACTTTTCCAATTTACTATTTTCTATAATTTTTATTCTTCCGAATAAGCACATAACTTAAAATTCATTTAAATGAAAAGCCATCTGTCATAATCACCATATCATCGAAACTGCATGTAACATAAATTTCATTGTTCCTAAAATGACGTTCGACATTCTTATTGGCTGATTCGAATTTCGCGGCATTATTCAGCCAATCAGAGTGCCGGGCGTCATTTTAGGAAGAATGAAGTTTATGTTACATGCAGTTTCGATGACATGGAAATTATGACAGATGGCGTTTCGTTCAAATGAATTTAAGGTTATGTGCTTATTCGGAAGACTGAAAATTATGTCACATAGTGTTTCAGAAAAAAAATCATGTTAACTAGTAATTCGGTACTAAAAGAATTCTGTCCAATTATAATTCGGTAAAATGAAAATTATGTCGAATGGTAATTCGGAAATATAAAAATTCTGACATATGGTGATTCGAAAAAATAAAAATTATGACAAATAGTAGTTCGGAAAAATAAAAAATTTGTTCAATAGTACTTCAATATTATGAAAATTATGTGAAAAGGTAATTCGGAAATATAAAAATGGTGACAAATGATAATTAGAAAGAATAAAAATTAGCACAAAAATTAATTAGGAAAAATGAAAATGGGGTAAGTTAGCAGATAAGCTAAATACAATTTATAGCAAATCAATATTCGGTCAAATGATTTTAGGTAAAACGAATATTAGCGAAATTAGAATTTGGGCCATATTCATGCGCCTCCTACAAACCCTAAAAATTCTAATAAATTTTGAAAACCAGGATTTTTTTCTTCTATTTTTCTCCACTTCTATTCACAATTCACACCCAATAAAATAAGTTATTTTTGTAAGCCTCCCATGATTTCATCTCCTATTTCACGAAACCCTCAAATCTCAATTCTTCGTACGCTCCTGAATCCGTGAGCCATCTCTCTTACTCTCCATCTCTTTCCCTCTGTTTTCCAACCCCAAACCAGCCGCCCTCTGATACGGGGAACAGTCGCTTTCTCGGAGCAAAGGACAGTCACTCGATTCCTCGATTTCCGCAATTTTTGGTGTCTGACATGTGAATTCGGTTTCGAGTCATAAATGGCGTGCGGGTCGGAAAAAAACTCAAAACTGACGACATCACCAACATCAGAAAATCAGATACCAGGAACTCCCACACAATCACTCGAAAATCGCACACTCCGTTGTCTAGAAAAATGAAAAAAGAAGCCCTATCATGACAAAGGTAAGATCCACTTCAATTTTTTAAAATTTCATCTAAAAAAATACCCCCAATTTCAAAAATCATCCTTTGAATCTCAGTTCCGTATTCTCATTTTTCGGATAACATCCACTCATCCTCTCCATCTTCTCTTTGCGTGCTCGCTCTGTTTCCCTCGATTTTTCATAGAGAAAAAAAAATTATATTTGCATCATTAAATTTTTCCCAAATATTAATAGTTTCCGGAGTATAATAAACTAGAGGAAGCAAAGAGTAATAAATTACATTTCCTAAATATCTCTCTTAGAGAAAATATTTTAATGACTTTATTAAAAATAATTATATATCTAATTTTTTTAATTTATCTGACACTCTTTCGTCCTTCCGAGGTCCCCAAATGGCGTCCTTGTCATTGACGCACACGGTCAGCTTGTATGGTTCGCATGAATGAGCAATGGCGGCATTTCTGACATTAAGTCTTCGATAGGAAAGTAGCGCTCTCTTTCATTGATCTTTTTTCACTTCCTTCTGACCAATTTACCCCAAACTTAATTACTTTCCTCCTGAAAATTCATGTCTGGAATCAATTTCGATTCGTGACTAGGGGTAGTAAAATTTTATTGAAAAATTGAGGAAGAACCATCTTTGATCTTAACAATCTGGATGAACTCTGCCCTTCTTCCTCGTTCATTCGTCTATTGATCTCGAAATCGTTGACCGCAAAAAAATTCCAAACCGATTCCAAAAACCCTACATTGAGAAAAGTTTTTGTTTAGGACAACAAAATAATGTTGTTGCTCTTCAACCAGATTTTTTGTTCGTTCAACCAATTTTTTTTAGCATAGCAAAACGTTTGTTGAATGATTTCAAATTTTGTTGAGCCAACAATCCAGCATTTTGTTGCACGAACTTTTTTATCAGTGTAAGGGTTTTAAATCCTCCCTTCCTGAGCCTCAAATAAGGGCGTCAACATAACGTTGGGGCTGGTCAGTGATGTCAGTTCCAGTGATGCCACATTTTGAATGGATAATTTTCCCCCGTATTTGAATTTTCTCTTCTGAACCAGATTCTTTTTCCAAATTCTCTGGATTGTTTTTCCAGCTAGGTTTAAAAACGGGAGTAATTTTTTATTGAAAATCTAAGTGGAGGGGGCGGATGTACTTCTGGAGTGGTGTGAGTTAATCGATTTGAAAAAGAGGGGTAGTTAGTGGGTGATTTTCTGTTTTTGTGGTCGAAAATGATGACACTTGTGACGTAAGAAAAGAGTGACTCATACGATTTGAAGTGATATTTTCGGTGTAGTATTTACCGTATTTTATAACTAGGGCGGTGCGGATAAATCGATACGTGCTACTTTCATTCATGGCTGCCTCCCTCACGTTGGCACGTTGCCGCTCCTGTATCCACCACCACATTTACTATCACTACCACTAGTACCACCCTCCACATCACAGTGATCTGCCAATCCTCCGCAGATTCCCGTTTTATACAGGGTGAACCTTCAAATTTTTGGAAATTTTTTATTTAAAAAAAGTGCTTTTTAAAAAAGAAAAAAAAGAAGTTTTTGTTTGAATAGAGTACGAATTTTCTTATATCTCTTCCTAATGCAGATTCCTTTTAGGGGTAGTTTTTATTACACACAATTTAAGACTTATCAAAATTATTGTTATCATTTTAATTTACCATTTTTTGATTAATTATCCTGTAAAATCTAAACAAAATTCTTGTTTTTTGAAGGCTAAAAAAAATCTTATGAAGAGTTAGAAAACATTGAATTTTTCATTTAATTGAGGAGCCGAATTCTATAACCGCCTATAAATTTTTCTCGCTGAACGGCATTGGACCCTGGACCCTTTTCAAACAAGTTTCGAATTTCAATTTCAAAGGTACATACTTTTATATGAAATTTAATTCCTCATTTTTTTCTCCAAACAAAAAAGTTGTAGCTTTTTCCGTTTTCGAAGTACACTGGAACCTCCATTTAACGATGGTCTCGGGTATGGCCTGCGACGGCCGTGAAGATCTTCCAAGAATTTCTATATCGTAAACAGTCAGGACCGTATGAACCATTTCCAGTAGGAATACATAATATTAATGAACTGTATTTTGTACAAATGTAGATTTTGGTTATCGTAAAGAATGGACCTTTTTTAATAATGAAGCCGAATTAATGAAAAGAGAATTTTCTGCGTGTATTCAAACATAAATGCGCCTCTCTCTCGGCCCCTTGGACCCCCTCATTAACGAATTCGAGCCGGCGGAAATTTTGAGAAGACGGTATATGGAGGGCCGTTAAATGGAGGTTCTAGTGCAAACTCGAAAAACCCGTTTTTTAGGAAACAAACTTTTTTTCTCGTTTTTGACTTCAACTCGCCGTAAGTCAGCCAATTCTTGGAATTCTTTGATCATATTTGAAGAAAATATTCTTTATAATATTCTACGACTACTAGAGGAATTAATATATGAACATTTTTGTTTAAACGAAAGTTATCAATTTTTAACTGAGACATTGAATAAATCATGCATTCATATTTTCAAGCTCATGGCGAGTCAAGCGAATTTTGAGAAATGAAAAACTTCTAGCCAGAAAGTTGTTCAGAAATGTATAAACATGTTTTCTATTGAAAGAATTATTTAAAATAGATCATCAATAAGAAATTATGAAAGTTTTACTTCAGCTGCGCGCGCAATGGTGCAAATCTGGAATTTACTTTTCCAAAAGGTGTACAGCTTTTAATTTTCAACCGATTTGGATTTTTTTTAATTAAAGAGGATTAAATTCTCAATAAACGTACGAAGCGATATTTTTTAATTTGATAATTTTTTAGCCTATTTTGGGGAAAACAAGATTACAAAAAAAGTGCATATTTGAGAAAAGTATTTTGTTTTTCTCAGCTTTTAACCCTTATGCATACATTTGCAATCAATTTTAATTACAACCTAAACATACAATAAAAGCAAACAATTTATTTATTGTACAATTTCATTGTTGTAAACAAATTATATAAACAAATAGACAAATTTCCTACTTTTTCTACGAGAGAAATTCTTTGCGATATAATATGGATCAAAGTGGCTTCTCAGACTTATTAAACTCCAGGAAATTGTTGACACCTAACATTTATCTGTATTATAAATAATTTAAGTTGACAAATAGAACCTTTTCATCCATCCTTTTTGGAAAAATATGAAATTCCATCTTATATCTATCGAAATTGTTTCGCAGACTTACTAAACTCCAGGAAATTGTTATTGCTTAACATTTAGCTCTTCTATAAATAATTCAGGTAAAGAAATAAAAAATTTGTATAATTTTTTTGTGGAGAAAAATGATTCTGCATCTAATATCCATCGACATAGCATCTGGAACTATATTAATGAGCGAATTAATGATGAAAATGGTATATTCTTAACTTAAATTATTTATAACAAAGCCAAATGTTAAGTGTTAACAATTTTCTGTAGGCTAGTAAGTTTGAGAAAATACTTCGATACATATCAGACAGAAACTAATTTTTTTTCGTGAAAAAATATAAAAATTGTTTTCTTTTTGAAAGACTTGTTTATAACAATAAAATTGTACAATAAACAAATTTTTTTTTCTAAATGAGTACTAAAATGAAGTAATAAGTATTAAGTAATAAGTACTTAAATAAGTACTATCCTATAGCCTTGTTTTCCAAAAAATAGACTAAAGCTTATTTAATTTAAAAATATTGCTGTGTACGTTTGTTAAGAATTTAATTCTCTTTAATTCTGAAAAAAAACACTCACAAATCGGTTAAAAATTGAAAGCTGTAGACCTTTTTGAAAAGTTAATTCCAGATTTGTATATATATACCGCCTTCCTATAATTTTTGCCAGCTGCGTTCGATGATGAGGGGGTCCAAGGAGCCGAGAGAGACGCGCTGTGAGCTCAGCACTCGCATGCATATTTCGCATTTATTGTTAAATACACGCGGAAAATTCTCTTTCCATTAATTAGTCTTAATCATTTAAAAAGGGTCCATCCTTTATGATAACAAAAATCTAGATTTGTACAAAGTACAGTTGAAAAATATTATGTATTTATATTGGAAATGATTCATACGGCTCTGACTGTTTACATCATAGAAATTCTTGGAAGAGCCTCACGGTCATCGCAGGCCATACCCGAGACCGGCATTAAATGGAGAGTTGAGTGTAAAACCTTCATCATTTCTTATTGATGATTTATTTTGAATAATTTTTCTTATACAAAACATATTTATACCATTCCGAACAACTTTCAACCTCTACAACAACTTTTAGAGTACTTTCCAACGAAGAATTCTATGTATCAATCATATGGGTTTGCCGACCCTAATACACCTCCACAGTGCACAGTGCGGCAAATTAGAAAATTGGGCTTTAAAATGATCCAAAGCCTACAACGTTTATTCGATTTCATTTTTTTTTCTTTAAATTAAAGCTCATTAAATTCTAAAGATGTCTGTCGAGGTCTATTTTGCAAAAAAGGCTCTGTTTGTTTGTTATTCAAGTTGCAAAATGCCAAAAAACAATAATTTTTCATATTTGAGCTGCCTGTTCTGCATCATTCATTGATATTACCTCAAAAAGGTGAAAAACTGATAGATTTACAATTGATTAACAAATCCTGATAACTTAGATGAAGTTCCTGCAATCCGTTCGGTTGTTATAAACAAATTTATGAACGAAATCGATTTTTGCTGTACATTGAAGCCTGGAAGCTCTTTTCAACACGTTTTTCCCCGCGAGATCGAATGAAATCAATCATTCATTAAAATCAAACACTAAAGTATTTTTGTTGTTGTTATAAACAAATTTCATAAACAGATTTCTTATTAACAATTCTAATCAACAAATGCATTTAAAAGTCGCTTCCAAATAGGAAAAATCTCTTCTTTGCTGAAATGTTTTGGGAGAAAATGGGCCTGATCGTGGATGTTTCACAGTTGTTATACTTTTTATTGAAAGTCGTATGTTAGTTATGACCCACAATTTAGTTTAACTTTCAACCAAGTAGTTAAATCTTCAACCAAAAAGATGAAATTTCAGCCGAGAAGATTAATTTTCCACCAAAAAGACAAATTTTCAAAGAAATAAATGAATTATCAAGTAAATAATTGAATTTTTATCTAAAAAAAGATCGATTTTCAACTGAAAAAGAATAAATTTTCCACCAAAAATGGTATAGATGTATTTTCAGTTAAAAAAGTAAATTTTCAACAAAAAAACGAATTCTCAACAAAATAGTTCAATTGAAGAGATGAACGTTCAAGTAAAATGAAGAATGTTTAACAAAAGAGTACAACTTGCAGCCACGTAGTTGAATTTTTGATAAAAAAATATGAATTCTAAATGAAATATGTAATAGTTGATGTTACACCCAAGAGGATGAATTTTCAACAAAATAATTGAATCCTGAACCAAAACAGATTTATTTTCAACCAAACAGTTGTATTTTAAACCGAAAAATATTAAAATTCTACCCAGATAGATGAATATTCAAACTTAAAAGACGAATTTTCAACAAAGGGTTAAATTTTCAACAAAGAACGATTTTTCAGTCGATAAAGAAAAAAAAATGTTAACCAAATTGTGTAATTTTTAGGCCAAAAAAAGAAAGAGTTTTCTAATTTCCAACAAAACAATAGACTTTTCAACCAAAAAGAATTAACGTTAATAGTTAAAATTGTAACTAAAGAGATGAATCTTTAACAAAAAAAGATAAATTTTCAGCAAAAAATAAAATAATTGATATTCCAACCAAAAATTTTTCATTTTGAATAAAAAATAGTTGGATTCACACAAAAATCATAAATTTTCAAAAATAGTTGAGTCTTCAACCAAAAATGGATGAATTATTGACCAAAAAAATTATTTTTAAACAAAAATAGTTGGATATTCCTATCGGGTTCTATTAATTCAGTTCACATTTAAGTGGAGAAATGAGGAAAAGACCAATTTTCAACGAAATACATGAATTTTAATCTGAAAAAGATAAATTTTCAACCAAAAATGGAATTGGTAAATTTTCTGTTGAAAAAAAATTTTCAACAAGAAGAACAGCGAATTTTCAACGAAGGTGTTCAGTTTTTAAGTAAAGAGATGCATTTTTAAATGAAATGAAGAATCTTTAAGTGAGAAAATGAATTTTTAGCAAAGTAGTTAAACCTTCAACCAAATAGTTGAATCTTCAACTAAAGAAGAACAATTTTTATTCGAAAGTATCAATTTTATAATAATAAGAAACGAATTTTTAACTGAAAAAGATTAATTCTCAACGAAAAATGTAATAGTTCATATTTTAACCATGAAAGATTGTAATTTTTAATTTGAAAAAAGTTTAATTCAACCAAAAAAGTTGAAGTTTCAACAAAATAGTTGAATCCTCTGCCAAAACGGATCAATTTCGAACCAAAAAGGATGACTTTTCAACAAAATAATTGAATTTTCAACCAAATAAGACGTTTCTTAACAAAAAGATGAATTCTCAACCAAAAATATAATATTACACTTTTCAACCGAAAATAATTGAAGAATTAACTTTCAACCATTGGATATTCCTATCGGGTTCTATTAATTCAGTTCGCATTTAAGTGGAGAAACGAGAAAAGGACGAATTTCCAACAAAATACATGAATTTTCAACTGAAAAAGATAAATTTTCCACAAAAAATGGAATTGTAAATTTTCAGTAAAAGAAATAATTTTCAACAAACAGAAAAGCGAGTTTTCAACGAAGTAGTTCAGTTTTCAAGTTAAGAGATGCATTTTCAAATAAAATGAAGAATTTTTAAGCAAGAAAATGAATTTTCAGCAAAGTAGTTAAACTTTGAACCAAATGGTTTAATTTCCAACTAAAAAAGAACAATTTTTAATTAAAAGTATCAATTTTCAACCAGAAAGAAACAAATTTCAACTAAAAAAGATTGATTCTCAACGAAAAATGTAAGAGTGGATATTTTAGCCATAAAAGATTGTAATTCATAATTAAAAAAGGTTTAATTCAACCAAAAAAAGTCGAACTTTCAACAAAATAGTTGAATCAACCAGAATAGATTAATTTTGAACCAAAAACGATGACTTTTCAACAAAATAATTGAATTTTCAACCAAACAATACGTTTTTTTAACAAAAAGATGAATTCTTAACCAAAAATATAATAGTTCACTTGTTAACCGAAAATAATTAAAGAATTAACATTCAACCAAAAATATGTAGTTGGATATTTCTATCGAGTTCTATTAATTAAGTTCGCATTTAATTGGAGGAACGAGAAAAAGACGATTTATCAACAAAATACGTGATTTTTCATCTAAGAAAGATAAATTTTCAAGCAAAAATGTAATAGTCAAATTTTCATTTCAAATAATTAATTAAAAACGAAAAGAAAAACTTCCTAGGACCATCTTCATTGAAAAGCATATAGTATTAATTCAAACAATCACACATTTCAAAAAATCGCTAACTTCATAAACATTCTAGTCTATTTTTGATTTGTGAGCTTTTTTATGTTCTGTTTCTGATTCATGAAAGGGTTCATAAGAAAGTAGATTTTATTTCGATCTTAATAGAAATAGGAAATATTTCCGCGTATCATTTTGATCTAATTTCGGGATCAAATTAATCAACTGGCATTAATTGTGTATGCAATATGAGGAAAGACAATAATTTTCTAAACAATTCATGAATATAAAGAATAAAATTTATGTTCTCAACAATCACCACTTGTAATATAATATTTTCTGTTAGAAAAACGCCGACTTTTTGAAAAAAAAAACAATTATTTAAACAGATGGAATTCGTTTGAATAATTGGAAATTACTTTAAAATGTTGGTAATTATTCCACTAAACCAAAAATAATAATTTTTGGCAAAGGAAAACGAGAATAATGTGTGGAAAGTTGTAGATTTCGTGCAGAATTGATATTTTTTTATTTAGGGTACCTGTTAAAATCAAAATTTCGAAAGAAAAATTACACAATTTCTTTTTCTGGATTTGGAACTGAATTGGGGTGATCGCTGCTCTTTATAAAAAAGTTATTTTGAACGACCCTAATGCGCATATTTAAAAAAATTCTCGAACGAATTTTCAAACATTTTTTAGAGGTGAATCAATTTCTACAAATACAAATTTTTATTTTAAAATTGTCATGAATTAAAAGAATTGAAATAACAGAATGCAAATTTAATGATGTTCCCTGGTGGAAATGTGTTTTCACAATAAAATAAAATAAATCATAATAAAATACAATAATGTAAAAATTGTAATTTTTTGTAAATATTTGTGATTTACTTTTGAAATCTGGTAAAAATTTCCGAATTCTAGTAAAAACTTGTTTCTAGTAAAAAAGTGAAAAGAATCATAAATTAAGAGGATAAGACAAACATTTTAGTAAAAAAGAATACGAAATGCTTATACATTATATGAGAAGTTTGAATTGACCTAGTTTTCACATCTGTATTTGCAAATAAAAATAAGTTCGTCTGATATGAGGAAAAATGTTACTCTCAAACATCCAGACTTTTTCAGTCCTGGTGTGGAGTTCAAACAATTTTTCCATAACGGTTTTCCCATTTTCTTAAACAAAATATAAAAAAAATTAAAAGTAAAAGAAAAAGACCAATGAAGAGTATATAATATTTCAAATGGAACAATAGAAAAGGAAAATCATTAAAAATTAAACAGTTTCGAATTTTGAACCCTTCGAAGATAAAAATTGAAAGTTGTAAATTTTCTGACCTCATTTTCTGATTCAAATTGGGAATTTTTAATACTTTTTAAATTTAAAAGTTCCAAAATTTCGATATTTATAAATCGAATAGGTCAAAGTTTGAAAATGAACTATTTAAAAGAATGAATGAATTCGATTTCCTACTAATTGGGTAAACAATTTTCAATTGGAAGCCAGAAGCCTCGCTTAGAGATGGAAAATTTTCCAAATCTATTAATCAGAAATTCCAATATTCAAAATTTTCCAATTTTAAATTAAAAGCCTCACGAGTTAAGTACATAATTTTAAGTTTTAAGTCAAAATTAAATAATTCCAAATTTAAAGTGGTTGAAAATTGAAGAACTGTAAGTTAAAAGTGTTAAAAATCGAATATTTTCAAATTCGAAGCGTTTGAGTTTAAACTATTCAAAGATGAAACGTTCATAATTGTACGGTTTCGAATTTAAATCGTTCAGTATTGGCTCAATTGAAAGCCTTAGCAGTTTAATAGTTTTAAATTGCAATAAATAAATCTCAATAGATCACAATAATATCGATATTGTAATTTTGTTGTTGTAAAAATTGGTAATTACTTGTAAAATTTTCTAAAAGTATCCGAATTCTTAGGAAGAGAAGTGTTGTTTCTAGTAGAATTATTTTTTGCAATTTTCTATTGTTTTTGAAAAAATCGCTACAAATTGTATAAAATGACGAAAATAATTTTACAAGAAACTACAAAATTTGCATAGAATTCGTTCACTTTTACTAAATTTTAGAAATAATTACAAATTAATACAAAAATTACAATTTTCGCTTTGTTGCACTTTATTGTAGTTTATTGTACACTGGAACATTCGTTTAACGGCAATCTCGGGTATGGCCTGCTATGACCGTAAGGCCCTTCCAAGAATTTCTACGATATTAACAGTCAGGGCCGTATGAACCATTTCCAGCGGAAATACATAATACCAATGAACTGTTTCTTGTACAAATGTAGATTTTTGTTATCATAGAGGATGGACCTCTTTTAATAATGAAGACTAATTAATGAAAAGAGAATTTTTCGCGTGTGTTCAAAAATAAATGCGATATATGTACACGCCTCTTTCTCAGCTTCTTGGACCCCCTCATCAACGAATGCAACGAAATGTCATGACCGCCAGTTATCTGATTCAAACTTACGAAGTCGAATCGACTCTTGTAAATTTTCCAAAGTCACTGAAATAAATAATATACTTAATACAATCATAAATTTAAAAAATTAAATAAAAAAATAATAGCTAGAAGACTCTCTAGTGAGGTGGGCCGAAAATACAAAATTTTTGGAAATCAAAAATGACTTGTGCTGAAAGGCTGCTACGCTTTTTTACAAATAAAAATCTCTAATCACTTTTCGAAATCAAAGATGGTCCTACGGTGCAATGAGGTCGAAAATTTTGAATTTTGAGAATTTAAAAAAACTTACCTATGGGTACGAAAATTATGGTAATTTTTTATGTGAGATCGTCCATAAGCTGCGTGGACAGTTTTGTCGTCGATCTTAAGTAATTTTTTATCAGTTTCAATTTGAAAAAGGATCTTTCGGCAGATGCAACTGTTATTGGTATTGTTAACAAAATACTGAAAGCATTTGGAAAACTGCTTTCAAATTCTCGCAGATTTTCGAGAATGTCAACAACTGTATCGAAATCGTCAGTGATAAAATGTTTGTAAATTTGTAGCTCACTGAACAATTGTTTGCCATTCAGATCTTTCCCTCCTCCTGCACTCAAACCTGCTTCTAAGTAAAGACAATGCTCCATTATCTGTTCATCAGGCAATTTCTTTAGCAATTCTGGAAAGTACAAAAAACCGAATTGATTGTCAAAATTTTTGAATTGTTTAAATCTCAGTGACATTATTGACTTTGCTTGATCAATAATGACGTTGAAGTATTCGATTTCTAGCAACTACTTTTAAATTCATAGTCTTCGATTGTAACGTTTTACTGACAATATTGACAGCGTCTAAAACGTCATGCCAAACAATCAAACAAATGACGAATTTAATTGTGAATATTTTTTTGCTAGAGATTGGGCCGCAACTTTTTCAGCTTTATCATCTTCAAAGTCTGCATATTCTTTCAATGCCGCCTGTACTTCTTGTAACTGAAACCTTACTGGTTTTACACTCTCTACTCGACTCTGCCATCTTGTGGATGATCATTTTTTAACAGAAATTTCCACGTGTTCTTGCCAAATTTCCCACCTCTGTGTTGATGCTGCGAAAGTGACGTGAATGCAATTTAAATCGGCAAAGAAAATACTAGCAACTTTGTTTTTAGAAGCCATGTCTGATAGCATTAAATTGAGGCTGTGAGTTGCATATCGCATATAAAAAGCTCTGGGATTATTTTCTTGAATTCGCGCCTGAACACCAAAATTCTTCTCCTTCATGTTTGCCCCATTGTCGTCGTCAAGTGGGCCGAATTTCGAAAACCAGTTGTTACCAGTGAAGTATAAGCCTGGACTTGGATTTGAAAAATCTTGCAACAAAAGCAGAACACGAAGTCCTTCGATAATGAGTACACGAGCCATTTTCTGTCACACTTTTCTCCATTTGGTAATACACGGGTGTAGTGAAACGATGAGAATTTGCGACCTTCGTCATTTTTAGGAAAAACGACATTGTGAATACGAATGGGCCCTGTTTTCAAAATGCAGTTCGCATGTTCAGCATTTAAAATGTCAGGCCATTGTCCTGGATCATCCGAAATGTTGGTATGACTTCGCTCTTCTGTAAAATTGTCATCACTCAAATCAGACACCGATACAAAAGTCACGTAATATATGAAAAAAGATTACATTTTTATTTTTTCGAATTTCAAAGTATTCAGAAATTTGTTGATATGTGCAAAATATTAATAAAATAGGTTCATGTAATGTAGAGCGCCAGGAAAAACACGATGAATTCGAAGGTGTACCTTTAGAGTTAAGAACAGTTAGAGATTCATGATTGCCAGTTTGAAATTCTTCATTTCTCTGCAGAGACTTACATGAATCAATGCTACATGATCCGGCGTCTACAAAAAAAATTTTATTAACATAAAAAACATAATCGTTCACTTTAACATAATTTTCAGAGAAAATATCACCTCAACAATGTAACAAAATATTGATTTTTTATTTTACAAATTTTTAAGAAAGTAAGTATATAATTAAAATCGATAAAACATCCCAACTTAGCTTTGCAAAATTGCGTATTGTCAATATTTTATTGTATTTCGTAGTAAACAACTCATATTCGTATATTAACAATAAAAATCTCAAAACAAAATTAATGGAATTGGAAATACAGAATATGGTATTCATGCACTTTTTTTCTCTGAGTTCTATCGCGAACGTCTGTATTAGAAAAAACTGTCAAAATATTGATTTATATGATACATATAATCGTAATATTCATACATACCTGTCTGATCACAGAATCATGAAACTAACGGAAACAATTCACGATTCCTTCGTTAATTGCGTATCGAAAATCAGAATCGTATTGTTTTTTTTTGTGCCGTGACACTCGTGATTCATAGATGCAGATTGAGGTTATGATGGTTTGAGCTACGATTGTTGATTTCCTATCGATACTTTTAAAGTATCGGTACTGTTTCTGAAGTAACGATAATTTTGAAGTATTGGGGATTTGAACATACTATGCGACTCTGTCGCCCCCTACGCAAACTAACCAATATGGCCGTGGATGACATATTAATTACGCGTAAAACGTCACGAAAACCAGCTAAAACATAGCGTTCAACTGTAATGATCGTCCAACTGAATAAATAAGTGCTGTAATAAGTAGCTTTGAAGAGCAAAATACTTCCGACCTGATAATTTTTTGCTCCATTAATGGAATTTGCACGTCAATATCGGAAATCAACAAGCTTCGGAGGTTTTTGCGTCAGTGGTTGTGACTCCAAAAAGAATAAAAACTTCAAGTTAAGTTTCCATAGAGTGCCAAAGCTTGGAAGTGTTCAAATGAAGAGGCGAAATTTATTTGGGAAAATTGAAGTTGTAGATAAACACATTGAGTGGTTGAGAAATTTAAATGAATATATTTCAACTTTTTCGCGAGTTTTTATGGTAGCTCCACACATTACAATTATACCAGAATTAACAATATTTTAGCCTTCGATCATATTTCTGGATGCAGGTGCAGTTGTTGCGTAACTACACAAACTATCTAAGTCCAAAAATACCATTTTCTAAACTTAAACACACTTTTTAATTAAATTATTGCTA
>JAUMHM010102292.1:0-23137 GCA_032362435.1 Melikaiella ostensackeni
GCTCTCTCATTCATAATCAGACCGACTCCTTGGGTACCATATGATTCATTATCTACTCCTGATCAAAGTTCGAGTCCTTCCTCTATGTTTCTCGCTTCACATCCCTTCTTCTTTGTTTCCAGTAAACACAAAATATCTAGCTTCCTTACACGCATTGTATCCCGCAATTACTTTGTCTCAAGATCATTTTCACCTCTATCATTCCACACACCCAATCTCCATTAATCGCCTGAAACTTTTCCGGGGACATGCCTTCCGTCATCAGAAGTGTCAATCCTATCCGGGACTACATTATTATTTGTATTATTCATTGGTAAAAGTGTACGCGCAACTACAATTTGTTGCGAGAAATTTATCCCGTAAGTATTAAATCATGTCCAGATTGAGCAGCTAAATCATCATGAGGTGGAGTGTCCATTCATAACGTCAGTCCCACCAAACTGCGGTCATGCGAAGGAACGTATGAAAACCAAGCCAGAACCAAAAAAGTTATGATCGGTTTGTGTTGTACACTGAGGAGGGCACCAGTCCACTGTGGGCCAGCAGACACGATTCGGTGGCTTAAAGTCAAGATTTCGTCTGATTATCATAAAAATTGGTGTATGAGAGTTCTTGAGGTCGCTGATTCCGAATTTGATGTAAAAAATTCAAAATTGAAAATAGCGGATCCAATATGGCGGCCGAAATGACGAAATTATTATATACTCGCGCGAAATTCGGTACTAGTGGGGTTTTAAGGTTGCTGGCTCCGAATTTGATGTCAAGATTTCAAAATTCAAAATGGCGGACCTAATATACCAACCAAAATATTTTTTACATGAATCGATTCCCTGGAAATTAATTGTAGACGGGTTTTATACGTCACTGCTGCCAAATTTGTTCCATCAATTTCAAATTAACTTCAGCAGATTAAATGCGTGACCTTATTTCCAGGGAAAGTATTCGATATTCATGAAATCAATGAAATTATATAAGTTATTCTACTCTCAGCATGACCGAGAGAAAACGACGTGGGGTGCTTCGGGGTACTTGATTCGAGTGAGTCCCCTTGCCACTCACTACTCGGGGTGCTTGATTTGAAAAGCAGAGATTTGTTTCTGCCCCTATTTTTTCATCTCGTGTTGCTTGGTCCATAATTTGAATTGCAGATTTTAATAGCATTTTAGAGAGTTAAAGAACGGCATGTCCTATTTTTCTAGGCAAAGGAAATTTTTTATCTAGGTCTTGGAACATACGCCCTAACAAACATTTTACTTTTGGTTGTGTCGTTTCTCCAAACATTTAATTTCATTATTTTCAATGTTTTTTTCACGAGTAAAACGAAAAATATGCATTGTATCAAAAAACTATTAATGAAAAATGTTCAGACCTTTTTTATTTGAACAACTGTGTGAAGTCATTGTATTCGTATCTTGGGATTTTTTACCAAAAATCTAATTTTTCAATTCTTTTCGTCATTTTTTATGATTGAAACGAAAACTACGCGTCCTAACTAGAACCGTTGGTCAAAAAATGCTGTTTAACAAACTCGATCTCTCTTTTCGGTCCCTAACTACGTGTGCCAAAGCTTCACCACGATACTTAGTTTTCACGTGAAACTAATGCCTTTTCATTATGATGAGAATGTAAAAATAATATTTAAAAAAGTCGTTCTAAGCAAATATCTAGATATCATTTAGGTGAAAAATTTTGTTAAACAAAATGTTATAGTACCTTGTGTCGTTTTTCCAGAGACTTAATTTCTTCATTTTTGATTCTATTTTTCAGGATTAAAATAAAAACTACCTATCCTATCATGAAAACGCTAAAAATCTACCGATTAATCATGAGAACCCGACTCAAATATAGTCGATCGATCAAACGAACTTACCTTTTGTGAAGTTCGCGATCGAAATTATGTGTAGAGTCGCGTTCGAAATGACGATGGCCCTCTCTAAAAGTGCGAAATGAAATTTGTTTTAATGCTTTTGGATGCGGTTGAATGCCAAGAAGAAAATATGCGATTGCTAGGTATTGAATTTCATTCACAAGATGTTCTTTGGAAATATGCTTTGTGACAACCACGCATTCGAAGTGCAACTCTTATGAATAAATTTCATCCAATTTTTTTTAACAGGGGTACTACCGAGTTATCATTTCGAACGAGACTCTATACGTAATTTTGATCGAACTTCACATCAAGTGAGTTCGTTTGATCGATCGAATAGTCATAGTAATTGAATAAAATGAATCTTGCAATTATCGCCTTTTTCGCTCTTCTGTTTGCACGTGCGGTCTTCACTGTAAGTACAGGAGTGATTATTAAACTATGATCACTAACTTTTTAAAATGAATTTCTTGGCAAAATAAAAATTATCATTTAACTAGGATAGCTTAAAATGAAGTTTTAAATATTGGTATCAAATAATAAAACATATACATTCACAATTTTCAGATCCTAAAGATAAGATTGTATGCATTAAAGATGATGTCCCCTGTGAAAGAAAGAAAACAAATAGTGATATCTGTAACAGCGACAAGGATTGCTGCTCTGGGGGCTGCCGTTTAGAATGTAAGTAAAGAAATGATCATTTATTACCACATTTATACGAAATTTTCTTAATGAATTCTTCGGAAGAATTAAAATAAATCATTTTTCTAGAATAGAGACACTCTCCATGAATTAAATGTGATTACATAGTATTATAATTTGCAAATAGTTTGAAATAATAGCTCAAAATATTGGTATTTTATAATGAAACATATACATTGAAAATTTTGAATTCTATATCGACCGTAAGCACGCTTTGGTAATTAAATTTATATTATGCAGAGAAAAGGAACCTGAATTTTGCTAGAACTGAAGTTCCGCGAAAATTAGCGGCGTGCAAAATTTAGAAAATGTAAAAGTTGTGAAAAATAAGTAATTTAACAAACATAAAACGATCATAGTTATTTTATAATACGCCATGATTTTAATGTATTCTGAGTGATTTCAAGGGATTTTGAAGAATTTTATCGAATTTCAGGAGAATGCAATAAATTTACGACAAATATTCAATAAATACGAGTACGCCAATAGCTGATAAGGCGTGTTATCTTTTTTCATGTTTCCGAAGAGATTCGCGTAACCACTTAATGCGACAACTCTCAGCCCGTTCGAATCACGCATACTGAACATCGTTTGAAAGAAGTCCAATTTAAGATTTTAAAAGGCTTTGGAAACGATAAGAAAATTGTTTTTCATAACAATGAAGTAATGACATTTTTCTTCGATTCAAGCTAAAGGCATTTCGATTTAAAATTTTCAACTGATTTTTGGCGTATTTCACTTGTCCTTACGATAAAAAAGGCATGTGTGACCACTGGTCGAATTCAAGTAAAAATACGTATTTATTTTCATAACATTTTTTTCACATAGATTCATACCTTATCTTATCTGGACTGCATGGAAGTCGAAATTTACGAGTAAGCACTGTTTTTCTTGCTTCGAAACTTTCGTGTAATACTTTAATAACCTTCAGGAACACGAACACGGAAACGTTTTCATGGTCCTTTATTGGTGGAATTTATCTATTGACAGACAAACTCAGCAAGCACTTCTTATAGTTTCTAAGAAATAGGAATTGAGCTGTTGGACTAAAATTACTTCGCGCGGTCCAAGAAGTAATTCTGATTCTCGCTTTTACTATCGAAGCAAACACTAAAAAATGAAGTTCTCAATTCTGCTCTTGTCATTATTCATTTTTTGTGAGTGTACACTATATTAATTTGAAAATAATGTGAATTATTTAATACATTCCTGCTCAAGTCAAAGAAATTCAGAAATTTAGCAGATTGTCCTGTCAAAATAAACTATAAAACAGAATATACGCGAAACATGTAGATTGCATTTAGCAATGATTTTGAAAAGTCGTTTCTAGGTTTACCGAAATTCGGTGAGCGCAGACCTAATATTTTTGGTGTCCCTAAACACCTTGATTTTAGAAACATCCATTTTTTGAATTAACCGAAATCCGGTCATTTTCAGTGCACTTCTTCCCGAGGTTGAAATATTTCATAAATTGTAAAACTTTGAGTTGAGAAGTTTTAAAACACATATGTTATCATGGACTAAAGACCTTGACGTCTCCATTTTTCATTGAAATCAATTATCCTCTTAGGACTCATGTTTCCATACGATTTATGAAATATCTTGATAATTAGAAACTCGAAATTTTGAAAGTTCACAAAATGACCGCCCAACAAATAAAAACAAGAATAATTCCTACAGTTGTGAAACTCAGTCAGAGAAAAAAAATTTCTTCGAAAACTACATAATAGTTCGAACAATCTGCAATTTTGGAAAAGAAAAAAATATTGGCTAACTCAAAACTCAAAAATAGCTCTTTCCCACAATTTGTACTCAAATGTTTTTAAACTTTGACGGGACAAGAAATTCGACTTCAGAGACATGATAAACAGAAAAATCTAAAAAAATTTAAAACAGAGGTTAAAAACATTTTATTGAGAAATTTAGAAGTTTGCTTTTTTAGAAGTTTCGTCTAGCCAAAATTTGTTATTTTTGGAAAATATGTGACTGCTCAATTATCATATAGTTTCTGAAGCGAGACATTTTGTTTTCGCGAAGTTTGTTAATATTTCGTTCAAAACTTTAGACATGAGATATTATTCGCCATTACAAACTCTTAAAAAATTTTGTCTTATCTAAAGTGTATAAGTGTTGAGAGTCTTGAGTTCGCATTGTTGTTATTGCTCAGAAACATTTGTTTAATATTTATACAACATTCAAAATCACGATTTTGAAAGAAAAAATATATATTTATTTGGTGTACTTATCTAATCTTTATTTCAGAAGTAAAGATGTACAGTTTAGTAATTTCATCATCGGAACATTTTTTAAATTTTTTTCGCAAAATTGAAAAAAGTTTTGAAATGTTTCTTTATTGAATTCTAATGCGCAATTATGTACATTACCATTTTTGACACTCGTTTCTAATACGAAATTCAGCTGTTGAAAGCAGAAGAAAATTCAAAAATCAATTGTTGAAAATTCAAGAAAGAGCTAATTCTACATTGAAAACAAGTGTTATAAATGTTTTATTTAAATAATTTCACATGGAAATTTATTAAGTAAACATATCAATCAAAAAATAGAATTTTTGAAATCAAGTGGATTTTTTTCGAAGACGGGTCGGCGTTTTATTTCTTAAGTTTTCAACAGTTAACAATTGATTTTTTTGTTTAAACATTCATCATTCAAGTTGAATTTCGTTTTTTCAATTTCAAAATTCGTATTTCTTGATAAAAAATTTCGAATGTTTTGTTGAAAATTGACCTCTCTGTTGAAAATTCAATCCATTTGTAGAAAATTCGTCTTTCTGGCTTGACACATCATCAATTAGGTTGAAATTCTTTTTCTTTCTTGACTGAATAATCTTTCATCATTGAAAATTTAACTCTTTTGTTAAATTTCGTCTTATTGGTGTGAAACTTTATCTCTTTTGATAAGAATTTCTCGCAATCATCTATTTTGGCTAAAAGTTTAACTAATAGGTTGGAAATTCGTCTTTTTGGTTGATAGTTCTCGTGTTTTTGGTTGGAAGATTCGTGTTTTTGGTTGGAAAATTCAAATATTTTGGGAGAAAATTGAAATATTTGTTTCTTCTTCCTTGTCTCAAAAATCTTTCTTGTAAGGATCAATCAAAATGAGAAGTTGTCATGGAAAAGTCGGGTAGGATCAGTGAATTTCGAAGTTGGGATTTTGTAGCACCTCTGAGTTAACCTTAGGATGTTTCGTAAAAAAATCGGAAGTGTTACTGGAAAAAATGACCTCAAAAATTATTATTTGAAAATTCAAATTAAAATTCAAAAATTCATTATTTACAATGAAACTATAATGTTGAGACTCATAAAAATAGTTTTATCGTCTGCGTTTCTGCATAATGTGTAACTGATAGAAAATTCACAGTCAGTCGAGTATTTAGAATATTTTTATCAAAAGTTGAGTACGAGAAGTTTTCCCCGTACTTTCAGTTTAATTTTTCAGAGCAATAGAAACAAGTCGACAAATATCTCATATTTTACATTGATCTGACTAAAGACTAATTCAAATTTGATAATCTTTGTCTTTGAAGTTCACGATTAAAAAAAGTATTTTTGTGCAATGGATTAGTCTTTTATGATATAATTATTCAATTAGTTGACGATCCGTGGGCGATTAATTGGACTCAGACAATAAATCAGATTCGATTTTGTACAGAATAGATCAAAAACAACACAAATAGCCTCTCAGTTTATGTGCTGGTTTGAATTTTTTGTTGCCGTCATATGTTATACCTAAATAATTGACTTAGAATGAATAAAAATTCATCGCAAGTGAACTGTATAATTTAAATGTACGTTAAATTATTTAATTAATTATCAATGTATTTTAAAATCGAACAATGATAGGTATTAATACGTGTGATAAGTATAATATGTAGTAATAGGT
This sequence comes from Melikaiella ostensackeni, assembly GCA_032362435.1. NCBI lineage: Eukaryota > Metazoa > Arthropoda > Insecta > Hymenoptera > Cynipidae > Melikaiella > Melikaiella ostensackeni. Next base: position 6,473 of record JAUMHM010102292.1, read on the forward strand.
TTTAGATATAAAGCTACCCAAAACATTTTTTTCCATAAGTTGTTTTTTTATCTTCATAGATATCTAATTTTTGTTTCATGTGACTTCTTTTACTTGAAAAGTCTTTACATGTAATATTTTTTATGAAAAAGAAATTCTGATTACCTGCAATCATTTTACGAGTAATTTTATCTCTTGCGCCTTGATTTTATAATTCACAGATTGTTCTCGCAACATTTTGGGCCAAAGAGTAATAAAACTCACGGAACCTACTAACAAAGTTCTAAAGGAAAAATACGGTTCTGTTTGCTACAGAGGCCGCCCATCTGCCGATAAAGAGCGAGGTGCATTAATTACAGCTTATAATTCTTTGAAAACAGATATATCAAAACAAATGAAGGCCAAAAAATTGCCAGCAGGAAACTTCACGCCCGAAATGTGCAATAATAGTACCAATATAAAATCATTATCGGGAAACTTGGTCAATGCAGCTTGCAATGCGGAAGCACGAAAAACAGCAATTATACAAGCTCTTATTTCTGAGATTTGTCAAGTTATTCTGACAGTGTGAGTTTTCCAAAAATTCCTTCTGTATTAACGATATGAAAACTTCTGCCATTTCATTATTCGAGTATAGAATTTTGTTCTATTTCCAAATCTAAAAAAATATATTCAATTATTTTTAGCCTCATTGGTGGGCCTCCGGGTACTGTTGTAATCATAGATCCATAGTGAGAAACAAACATGATGTGGCGAGTTCGAAGAGGATATTGCTTAAAAGTTCATTTTTGTGAAATTCAAACATTGCTTCTAAGAAATATATATTCTGCATTATTCAATATCAATTAATATTATTCAGGCTTGAGTTGATAAACAAATTTCAGAAATGTGATGTGGCAAAAATTGATTTTGAGAAATATTATGGGTTCTTGTGTATAGGTCCCGCCTAGGGCGCCCATTATGAATTTAAATTTTTGAGTTTTGCAAACGCTACCACCTAATTTTGTTTCTAATTTTAGTGAAAAAGTACAGCCGTAAATTTTATATTATTTTCAAAAAATTGTACAGAGGTTCCGCTAGGCCGGTTTAGGTCTGAAAGTGAATTTACTTAGTTTTACATTTTTGAAAAATACAAATTTAAGGCTAAAAAATTCTTTTACCTCAAATAGACCCTGAACATTTCTTTCCTGGAATGATATACAGAGGATTGCTTCTACAAAATGAGGAGAATATTATCCATACTGAATGAACTAAAAAATTTTATATCGTGAGACAGAAAAAAAATCTTGAATTTCGAAACACAATTTTTTCAGATTTCAAAGATTTCTATATATGGTACTTTATAATGCATTTTTACCTATAATTTACCTGGGAAGGATTTACGATAGTTGATAATTGTCGATTTTGGTACAATTCTGCGTTTTTACAAGTTCTTATAAGTTTTGCTCACCGATTTCATTAAATTTTCAATTGCTGAAAATGAGGAATGATTGAAATGGGAATAGGAAGTGTGCCTTAGGCAATATGGTAAAATTGTCTACAGTATATGTAAGAGCGTTAATACAATTAAAATAATACAAGCAGAAGAAAAAAAATAGGACTCTTTCGGCTGTATTATTTTCATTTTATTATCATTCTTACATGTAATGTTTATAATTTAACCCCATTACCCAAGTTACAACCTGGGGTTGGGAACGTCTGTTCTTATTAATATAAAGTCTTTTTTTCATCTATTTCAAATTTAATTAAATCGGTAAGCAAAACATATTTATTTGAATTCCAGATTTTTTTCTGTCGTCCGGTATAGATATTTTCAATTTACTTTTTCGATAAAAGAAACAAAAATAGGAAGTAGCGTTTGCGAAATGGCCTCAATGGCCTTTATTCAATCTCAGGCCTGAATATTATTTTCAGAAAATACAAGCTATTGAAAGTTTAAAAAATTGGAGGTTAATAGTTTATATTTTTTGAGCTAGAGTTTTTTAAAATTTAGCTTTCAAAACGTATTTAGAATGATTTCAAAATCTAAAGTTTGTAAAGATAAGCGTGAAAATATGAATAATTTTGAAAAAATGAAAGTTGAAAAGTTTACAATTTCAACCTTCACTTGTTCAACATTTATGAATGAAAAGCTTTGTGGGATTCCAAATGCAAATGTTTCAAAAATTTTGTGAAAGTATAAAGCATTATAGTTAATATAACCATATATTCTGGTAAGCGTAACTATTTTTTTTTTCATTTGTATTAGCGCTGATACTCAATACATATCCCGGAATAAAAATTTGTACTTCATCAAGAAAAATACCCCGGGTGATGATGAAATTTTGATTATAATTATCCCTTTGGCTCTTCCAATTATGTTTCCTGTGTTCCTACATATACTTTTCCGTTAAGAGTTATATGAAATGTTGTCGATTAAATTTTGGTAAAGGTGACTATCTCTAACTCTTCGTATAAAAACGAACACGTACTTTTGTATTTCCATCGAGGGCCGCAAAGAGAATTACGCTGAGTCTCAGGATACAATTTTTATCTTTATCCTTGCCTATTCTCATAACAGGATCTCGCTGAAAATTTTTTCTGAAATGGCTGATGCAGTTTGCAATAACTACGACAGGTTTTTCGAAAACGTTTTGTTGTCAATCTATTGACAAAGTGCTCATGAACACATCAGGACCACAAGACTTGGCATTCAAAAGTAATTTTAGACCAATTTATTCGAAACGAAAACCCATCTGTCGAAGAACAGCTTAAAAGTTCATTCATTTATAACATTTTTTCATTATATTACCAATTATTCATAATATTTAGGAACTAGTGATGAAATATGATAATGTGCAAGATGTAGTTTCGTCGCTGAATAAACCTAATGAAAAAAAATCTTAGTCATTTTATAAAACCCCGTCATGATAGCGAACATGAGTGTACTTTATGAGTTGTTTTCGACGCTCATATTGTGTCGACATACATACAAATATTTGTAAAAAGCATAAAGATTATTGCACTAAAGACTTTTATTTAAATTTAAAAAATAGTTTATTGTATTACTCATCGTGAAATTCATATTATACTGTCAAAAGTTGCTGAATGTTATTTCAGCTTAGCAAGACTTGTCATGCACCTGAAAATATGCAAATCTATGGATTTTAATTGAAAGTAGTTCATTTTGACCGTTAATAAATGTCTAAGATTTCATAAAATTCTGTTTTGCATTTAATTTAACATTTGTTGAAATTAGCTCACAAGCAATAACGAGAACTGAAACTATTTGCATGATCAAAGAGCTCTACTTTCCAGTCACACAATTTCATAATTCCATTAATTGGTAAAAATCTTAAAAAAAGGCTGATGCTTTTGAAATTTTATTTTATTTTTTCAGATTTTGTGTGATGAAATTGATGACTTGATTTAAATCACTGAGTAAAAGAGAAAAATATGAAGAGTAGCCAGTTTTTTGTAACTCAGATTTCTGTATGGAAAAGGTTTGTCGCATCTTTCTATATCTGACACCGCATCTTTATATACATTTTTAGAGAAATTTTATTTTCTGTTAATAGGGGAAGTGGATCTAAAATGGCCGGTGTATCTAGAACGATCAATCTCAATAACTCATTGGAAAATCAAAATTAACATCGACTTTTAGTGCAAATATATTTATTAGATAAGTAAACATTTTAAACAGGTGCTTTTCATTTTTTTTTGGACTTTAGGCATAATATTGAGTTATTCACCTTGTATTATTGTGATCGTTGTTTATGGCCATTTATAGTTCAAACAGTAATAAGCTTCTATATCACTGTTTAACGAGTGCCAATTTCCAACCATATTTATTAAAAATATACAAAATATGCAAGTATTGCCACTTATGTGAAACGATCAATGGGCAAGTTCTACGCGCCGTCACACGGCGGCGATGAGAAACTGAATTATAAATTTGTAATATTCTTTATTCCGCAGTTTTCATGGGAAAGGAAAAATAAAAAAAAAGAGTATCGAGTAAGATAAACCAACTCCGAACTTCATTTTGAAAAAACACTGAAAATGGACCGTGAAGTATATAGGCGAAGTTTTGGTGACTTGGTTACAATAAGCAATGATATTTGAAAGAATTATAGAAATCGCGGTTAAGAAAATTGTACGTATCGATCGACGACATCCGACTGACTGTCCAGGCTTTTTGTCGTCCTTGATCACGTGCGCAAAGGACCTGCGCATCTCCCTTTTACAGGGCCGTGCTTCCTTTTTGTCTCCCCCTATTTCTCGTGTTACAAATTTGAATATCCATTACACAGGCACACAAAATAAAAAAAAGTGTCATGTGCGGTGAACTAGACCACCATGCCTATGGGTTTTTGGGATCGCTGAATCCGAATCTGGTGTCAAATTTGCTCCATCCGATCAGGTTTTTGACAAAATGAGCCTTCTGGCCATTTTTTGAAAACAATCTAGGATGCCAACCAGACGTTCTATAAACTTCTGGCAGGGGAATCAGAATTTCTCAAACGAATCACCTACATTCGATAAAAATTTATTTTTGATCGTAAATACATTTTTTTAATAGACTTTTACATTGCTTGCATAAATTAAAGGATTTTGTAAAAAAAATTGCTTGTCAATTGTATCAACAATCAAAGTTTATGGTCGTTTTTTTTCGAAGAATTTATTATGGCCGATCTAATCATCCGATTTCAATCATGTTACCGGCATTGGAATCGTGGTTGAACACAGATTTTTCGTAATTCTGTCCGATGGAAAAAGTCGCGTTTCAGTCGATCATTTATGTGACTGCTTATAACAAATTGGAAAACAATGGTCTTCTGCGCCAGCTATCGACTCGAAAAAAATTACATATACTTCATTCATTTCTGAAAGGTATGCGTTTGAGAAGAAAAAATGGCCCGCACTTTTGAAGAAAGTTATTCGAAAGCGCTGGGACTCGACACGTTGGAGTGCGCTTGCTTCTCACTGCGCGCGTTTGTTTCTCGCCATAGAGGAAGGATCCTCCATGTGAAAATAAATTCAATGCTGAAATAATAGTTTAATGCAACTTTCAAATGATTACATGTTAATTTTACACAAATCGCTTTTGTAGATAGCTGAAATTATTCTACAAAGAATTTATTCTGGTTTTGTGGCTGGTTGGAATGAATGATGTTTGCGTGTATTCTGAATCACAATGGCTTTTGTGAACGGGATTTCAAATTTTTTTGTTCAGTTTCGTACTTTTCCGTAGTGCAAAAATCAAAAGAAATAAAAAAAAACTTTGAGCCCAGTCAAAAAAATGTTGAGGCATCGTAATTTGTGAATTTACTGGTCTCCGTAAGCTTGCCCGATAAGCTTTTCTTTTGACTGTTCCACCGATTCCGTCACATGCCCCCTTACCATGTGACGTAGCGAAAAAATTCCATTGCACATCAATGATGTGGAATGGAATTATCAGGAATCGGAAAGCTGATAGTTTGGCTAAAATGGAGATAGAGGATGCCGTGCAACTCAGTTATTTAATTCCACATTCTGACCTATACCATTTAGCTTATCTTTGTGCTTTCGAACGCTCGATCTGTACTTGGAAGAAGACAAGTAAATGTATGGGAGAACATTACTTTGATCACTATTTTCTAGAATCTAGAAAACCTTGGTTCATTGATTGCAAAGCTAAAAGAAGGGACATAGTGACTTTTGATAGAATGAGATCCAATCATTATTCACTACCCTATAGTTTATTTAGGAAAAACTTTGCAGACTCCAGCGAGTGCCTTTACTGTCTTGAAGTAGACGAAGACATAAATCATGTGGTGTAGGCCTGTCCTCGTTATTCGGAACAAAGATCTCGCTTAGAGGAATCCCTTATTAAGGAAAAAATATTTTCTTCCTGTAATATTGAATCCTTACTTTATTGCCCTCCAAGTATTATAGTACAACAGCTCTAATTGCACGCTTTCTAAGAGAATGCAATATTTCTATCTAGAACCATATAAGAATTCAGGATTTCTCACTAATGTGTGAATATCGAAGAACAGAGTCTAAACTGAATTGCACTGATGAACTTCCAACCAATTCAAACAAATTCCATTTTCGCGTTCGCCAACTTGGCATGCGCAGTTGAACGAGGGCCGGCACTGGCTCTCTAAAGATTCGTACTGACTTGCGGTGCGTTCTCATGTGAACGTCTGCAGATTAGTCCGATACACCTAGAAATTTTACTACATATCATCAGTCCTTTATACCCTATGGAGTCACATACTAAATTATTAGCCATGGCCAGATAGGTGGAAGCTTTATACGGCAAGGTAGTTTCACTCACCAGACCTCAGGTCAATAAAAACACTCGTATAGAGTGTTCAAAGAAGAAGAAGAAGAAGAACCAATTGCGCTTTTCTCAGATGTGCTCTCGGCGTGCACCCCTCTTATCCCGCCTGATGGCCCCATTCTGCCCAACCGACCGAGAAAGATGAATATTAAAGGCTATAATAGAATTGCAGTGTTACAAACTTCAAAAGCAATATTTCTTGCTCTGACTGAGTTTCATAAGTGTAGAAAATATTTTTGTGTCCATTCATTGTGCCGCCATTTTGTGAGTTACAGAAATTCGAGTTTTGGATTATCAATATATTTTAAGCATCGTATGTAAATATAAGTCCTATGTGTTTAACTGAGGCTGAAATCCACAAATTGAATATGTTAGGATAACCTACCCACTTATCAAGAAATTGTTTTTTGTTCCCCGCGACTGTACTCTGTGATATTCATTCAATTTGAAACTCTTTCTTCTCAATATTTTTATTTTTTACACCAGTCAATTCTTGTTCGTAAGAAACACCTTTTATTCCTTCCCCTGCTAAATCTTCGAACTCATACATGTGAGGAGCTTGATTTCTTCCTGTAATAACTCATCTTATAACGAATATTTTTTCACTTTAGCCAGACTCATAACTTTTCTCAAAGACACCTTTCTCACGACTGATTCTGATGAGATCGTCAACACTGTATTTAAGCTTTCTTTTGGATCTATTTTCTTTGCAGAAGCGATGTTGAATATTCGCTCGAGCTTCTGCTGCATTCAATAAATTAACTTTAGACGGTGTCATTCTAATACTGAAAAGACGAGCATTATTGTATACATTCACAAGTTCTTGTAATGTATCAAAATAACATCAAGTGTTTTTATGCGTGAAATACGTCCAAGTGCTTTCCTTGAGTGTTCGATTGGAACTCTACTATGGCTGCTTGAACGTTAAGATTCCGCGTTACACGGAATTTTATACTATAATCCGTCCAATGTTTTTAGAAAGGAACTCCTAGGAATTCCTTCGCTTTGTCTGATTGTAAATAGAAGGGTATTCGATGATTACTTCTCTTCAAAATACACTCAAAAGAATTTTTCACGACCAGTTCAGTTTTTTTTTCGAAAAGGTTCAACCCAGACAAATTTGCTCAGAACATTAATCACTACTAAATATAGCAGTGATTATCGTTATAAGTGGACAAACTGTGCATGTCAGTTGAATCACACTCCCAAACTTCATCACGATTGGAAACAGTATAATAATCTCTCTGCAATTTTCGTCGAATAGGACGGTGTTAAGTGAATGCATCTTGAGATTTTCACCAATTAAGCACTTGTGTGCGCGATACGTTTCCGCGTGCAGCATGAGTTATTTTTCCGGCACCGCTGTAAGAAGCAGGATGACTTGAATTGATGTGTGTTTCTTCAAGCACTTTCATTTTAGAATAAAACACTGCCACTTTGTTAGCATTCCTGAACCAGATACGGTGTAAGGAGGTGCTACGGCTTCATTTTTTTAAACGCAGGAAGCATGAATATTCTGATGGTCTACGGGCAATATGTTATTCAGAATTTCATTTAGAATCTGGATATTCTCTATCAATTTTTTTCGAGTATTGAGTATTTCAGTTGTCGGCATATTTTGACGCCGCCCAAATTTACCCCAGGAAGAATTCAATCATAGCTTAGCCATAGAACGTAGACCAGGATTTTTTCATATTTTTGCGGTCGAGCTGAATACCTTCTAAGTAAAAAATCTGTTGGACATATGCCTCTTTCTACTCTTCGGTACTGAATTCAGAAGGTCATCCACTGGCCTTATGCATAAGCTTGAGGAATCTGTTCATATATTCTACAAATAAGCCACCTGTGAATGTAAGTAGGTCATACTGTGTCATCTCATACTGCCAGATTCCAAAAATGGTTGTTATCCTATACCCATCATCGATCTTCGCTTTGAGCTCATCCGAAACCCATGTTCCTTCCATTTCCCGCTCACTTGTGTTATTTATATGTGAACAGACTTGTTGTAATTATAACTTACAGCAAGTATGACACAAGGCAAACATGAGATTTCCATGGATACGGACAGAAAGGGCACATAAATGCTCATCCGTAGGTGGCAATACACGACATCCAACCAACCCCTCGACGTTACTTAAATTATTATCAAAACCAGTTAATTTCTTACGGTCATCACCAGTATACACGTTGGGATGAAAAATATGAAATTTACCGTATGTTGATGAATATGGATACAGGAAGAAAACGTCCAGATAAGAGATTCCTGTTTTTCCTCTTACCCGATAGTAGGAAAAATTATTACTTGATCGTCCTCCATGAAAAGCATCCCGAGGGTTCAAAGCACCGTGTCAAGCCCATCCTGATAATAACCGTCAACTAATACCCCTTCGGGTAATCGAAATTCTAGAGCTCGACATGCATGTAGAGCTCTACTTCACGCTCTACAGACAAAAGCCATTCGATAGCTTCCTTCGACTGTGTATTTGCTCGTCTGTACCTCGCATTCGGTAAAACTCGTATTAAATCAAGTTCAAAATCATTTTCTCTAAATATCACAGAGCAGGCTGATGCTATTGAGCAACTGTCAACAAAAGGATCGACATCTGCTCCTTCAACAAATAGTGAATGAAAAGCTGGGCAAGCCTTACAAAGAATGTTAACGTCATCAATGCAATAACTTGAAATTTTATTTTTTAAATCAAAAATGTAATTTAATTTGATGCATTTCTCGTACCACTTGAAAAAAACTTTACGACTCTCCGAAGACATTGTTTCAGGTGAGTCATATTCTACATCATGTAATTTACCCTCGAATTTACCTTTATAAGACTGATTTTGCGGTGTATTGAACAGTCAAGAAAAGTATCTTCCTTTTCCTCGTCTAAAGCAGAGGCAGCCAACATAGCATTGAAGGGCATGTGTAGGTTGTTCATACCGTCGAAAAATTGCGTTTTATTGATAGTCATTAAAACCATATTAGTACCGTTCAAAATAAGTTTCGGTGGTTCCTTAGTTCCTCGCTTCTTAATTAGATAACTATGAATAAATTGAGCTTTGAAATTCTTTCAATTACGTGCAATACATACAGTCTTGTCAAAATGTTTTAAATCGCGAATAGCAAACTCTGTGAACTGAGCAACAGGGTCTGTATCGAAGATGTTTCGGCGCACACCACACCATACGCACCTCACATCAGGATTCGGTTCATCCATATATTCATCGCATACTAGCTGTGCAAGACATAGATTAGGTTTGTGAATGTTTGTTGATTCATCTCTTACAACTTTCTCATACTGCTATCGTAATCGTAACAAATTTAAGCTACTCTTTCTTTCTTCGATACATTTCCTTCAGTTTTTTCAGTTCAAGAGGCCTTATAAAACAAGAGTGATTACTGGGACAGAGTTTTTTTTACACTTACTACATTATGGAAAACCACATGAATAAGTAGACCCTTTTTTGTTTTTGTTTTTCAAATTTTGGTAGCTGTGAGCACTGATATTTTGCGTATGCCTTCTCACGTTTTATTAAATTTTCATTATTCCTGTCTGGTAGCAGGTCAGCATTCGCGGCGGTTGCAACTGTAGATTGTGGTAGGCATGTATTTGTCTCATTTTGTATTTCATAAGCGGATCGTTTTTTGAACCCATTAGTTATTTTTTTATCTTCACCTGCTGTTACACGTATGTATTTAAAAATATCTAAAAAAGCTGATTTCAGCTAAGCAACAGGCTCCTTTTCACCCGGAGGTACAATTTTGAACGTGAATTATGTCTCAGTTGTCGCGAATTTTTCAATAAATTGACCACTTCAATTTATTTTAATGATAATGTAGGACGCATTATTAATTATCTCATTCCCACCTATAGGTTGTGCATCTTGTACCTCTGGCGTAGAAGCCGTAACAGCTTCCATAGCCCAGAATTGACCTGCGACTGCTCAATTCGCTGAAACAGTTTGACATTTTCTTAATTGCCATCAATCACTAAGTTCTGTGTAGTATCCACTGCCCTCGATGGATCTGCGACGATTCTTGGATCTGTACTGATATCTGACGTTGAACCGACACCACGCTGAATTGTTCTCTTTTGATATGCTGAAAAAGAAAATAATTTTTTTTAAATCATACTTTTATTTCTCACGAAGTTGAGAAACAAGAAGTTACGTAGAATTTGAATTACCTTACTGTTTCCTGTCCTCTTTTTTCTTCTCCTACGTTTTATCTTCCATCTCCTCTTCCTTCTCTTCTTTCCTCTCCTCCTCCTTACGCCTTTTTACTTTCCACAGATCCTGTTTCTCCTTCTGCCTCATCAAGCGATCTTGCTTTGCCGAGTCTTGAAAGACATCCTGGTTTCGTAGAACCAGTGCTTTTTCTTATCATTCTTCCTTATTTCTCCAATTTCTTTCTGTGAGCAATCCTTTGTTTAGCTCCCTTCTCCTCCGTTTTCGTTTGCTGATCTTTCTTCTGAGAATCTTTCCTTAGCTCCTCAACAGCTTTTCTCAGATTCTCCTGCTTCTGTTTTTCCTACTGCAGATGCTCTGAGGTTTTTGATACCGATATCAAATTTGCACCATCAGCACCATCTTTGTCAGCAATAAACTTAGAGGCCCTTTTAAATTTTTTAATTATGGAATCCCGCGAAATAGGATCCCGATTTTGCCTCCTTCTTGAGGTTTTTTCAGCCTTCGCTTGATCATTCTTCAGCTAGGAGTATAGCTCGGTCATCGTTCTGTTGATGAGCACTAACAATCTTGACTACTTGCTTTTCGAGAGACATTTCATATAGAGTTAGTATATGAAGTTAATTTCTGATATAAAACGTTTATTGATTCAAATACATACTGCAAAAACTGAAGATCCCTTTTTCACAGTATCATTTTGTTGCGTGTTCTGTTTTCGAACAGGATAAATTCATGCTATTATTTTCAATGTAAATCAAATGACTTTGAGTTCCTACCAGTGGTCTCATTCTAGTACCACTCGAGACTGTTTTTCTGAGCCTTATTTGAATACCTGAAATGAACTCTAAAATAATATTTTGTTTTTATAGTGCACTGCTGATATCACTACACAACTGCACAAGACTGAAAATTTTTTGTTTTCTAATATTATTCATTAAAAAGGACACGTTCGTGATAGACTGATGTTGCAGAAAAGAGTAGACTGACAAGACTGACTTCATGTTTAGGATATGGCAGATATTCTGGGGAAAGATCCTGAGGAGACACGAACTCTCAACACCGCTCAAATCTTCTATCTGTCACTCACAACCTGTTTTCTAGCTTTATCTTTTAGTCTTTTCTGCTGATCGCAGTGCTTATTATCTACTCATCCCTTTTTGGAACACAACAACACAACAAGAAACAAAAAGTGTTTATGCCTGAACTGGCTATGAGAAAAGCCAGTTTCATTGGTTTGAAAAATGTTGCGTGCAAACGAATATTTTGGAATGCTTAAATCATTACGTGGTTTGGTAGAAGATTGTATGTTTTGGATTGTCCAATTATCAACTGAGCATTGCATTTCTTTGAAAATAGCTGAACCATTTGAGAATTTTATTTTTGAGTTCATGAACCATGAAAAGTGCGATGAGTTCAAAAATGTAATCTACGAATATTTATCGTCGAAATTGAACAATTATTGAAACGACGATTATTGATCATTGAAATTACTTCCCATGAGATCGGTGGGGTATTGTTGACCGATGTTACTTCTACTGTAGAAAATAATATTCTAGAAAAAATCACATTGAACTAACCAGGTTAAATCATCCTAAAAGAGTTGAAAGAATATATGTCTATGCTTTGACAAATTCTCATACAACAAATACCATTGAGCTTATATCAGTATGTTTTCCTTCTTCGTCCTTTCCTTTTATTGGATGAAAATCAATTTTCAGATGTAAGGTTTCAGAAATAGTATTATTTCTAGAGATTTCACAATCTCCTGACAACAGATACTTCGAGGTCCACTCTTGAGTGAAATCAGTTCTAACCGTGATAAGAGAGAAACTGATATTGAAAAAGTCCGGAGCAGTCTAAGTGACCAACAGTAAGACGTATAATATATTGTTTTCATTGAAAGATCTTTTCCAACATTAGACAATGAGTAAAACTTACGAAAAGTGAAAAAATTATTGGGGAAAAAATGAAAAAATTCAGACGTTCTATAAAAACTTTTACTTGAAAAAAATTCACATCTCAGTCTAAATATTATTCGATGGAGTTGATAAATTTTTGTAAAATATTTTGTAAGTATAACAAAGTGTGCGATGTTCTGATAAAAATGAATTTCGGGGTCACAAAAAAATTATTTAGATAATAAATTGAATAAGATATACATTCTATAAAGACTATCATTTAAAGAACTTTACACCGTAGTTCAGATATTATTTGATGAAGGTACCTAATAAATACTTGTTAAATATTTGGAAAATATAGCAATATACACAATCATCTGATAAAAATTAATTTCGAGGTTCACTCTTGAGCTATATCTAGTCTAGTCGAGATAAGCGGGTACTCATCTTAGCCAGACAGGAGCAGTCAAGCTGATAACGGCATGTGGGATAGGGTGGGGGTAGTCGGCCCATAGTGGTGCCCTACTTCTTACATTGTTTATTGCAAAACGTGGAGTTCAAATCTTCAAAACTCTTTTAAAATCCGCATCCTCCTCGCGAATATTTATCAACAAGACTAAAACACATAACACCTTTTCTGATAAAAAAAGTGACTTTTTTTTATTCCTCGCAGAATTTTTGTTTCATTCTTATAACAAAACTATCAAAAAACTTAAAGCTCATGAAACCCAGCAAACTTTCTTTTCTGAAAATTGATTAACTATATTAAAATAACATAACACCTTTTCTATCAAAAAAAGTTACTCTCTTCGATTTCTCGCAGAATTTGTGTTACATTCTTGAAACAAAACTTACAAAAAAACTTGAGATTCGAGAAACTCAGCGATCCGTTCTCCTTTCATCTTGCAAATTTACTTACAAGATTGAAATAACATAACTTTTTTTCCACCAAAAAAAGTTGCTATTTGTGGATTCCGTGCAGAATCTCTATTCCATATCTTGTAACAAAACGAACAAAACACCTGAATAGTCGACAAACCCAGCGAACTTTCTTTCTTGAAATTGTATTAGCAAGATTAAGAAACCATAACACTTTTCAGCTACCAGAAGTCACCCCTTTACATTATTACAAAGATTCCATAACATATATATGATATAAAAACCAACGGAAAAACTTGAAACTCTGACAATTGTATTACTCCAGTGAAAGCTCCACTACCCACCAGTGGTATTCTACTAAAAATAATTGAAATTTTCATTAAAGATAATAATTAGTTAAATTCAATCGATAAAGGTTATCCCACTGATTGACTGAGTAAAAATTCAATTTGAGTGATGAAGTGCAATTTACTGACCCACTTGTAAATACTTCATGAGTTAAATCTCACTGATTCAAACTTAGAGAGCAAAATTGAATACCCACGATTCGAATTCTTGCCGAAAAGTCTTTCAAACAAACATGGAAAAAAAACCTTATGTGTTCACGACCGGAAATAATTCACTTTTTCATATAAAATCAAGGAAGAATAAAAAAAAATTTTACAGATTCTCAGGCACTTGGCATTCTTTTGCTACAGATAGCACTCTAGCGACAATATTCAAGTTCGAATAACTTTTTGTAAAAATGCAGGCCAATTTTTTTCTCAAACGCATACCTTTCTGGAATGAATGAAGTATATGAAGTTTTTTTTCGAGTCGATAGCTGGCGTAGAAGACCATTGTTTTCCAATTTTTTATAAGCAATCACATAAATAATCGACTGAAATGCGATTTTTTCCATCCGACAAAATCACGAAAAATCTGTGTTCAACCACGATTCCAATGCCCGTAACATTATTGAAATTGGATGATGAGATCGGCCATAATAAATTTTTCAAACAAAAAAAAACGACTATAAACTTTGATTGTTGATACAATTGACAAACGTATTTCTTTACAAAATCCCCATTAAGAAAACACTTAAGTACTTCAGAAATAAAATTTTTCTTCCAAAATGTATATAATGTGATGCGGTGCCAAATATAGAAAAATGCGACAGAACTTTTTTGTATAGAAATTGGAGTTAGAAAAAACTAGTTACTCTTTATATTTTTCTCTTTTGGTCAGTGATTTGAATGAAATCATCCATGTCATCATACAAAATGTGAAAAAAAAAAATTCGAAAGCATAAGCCATTTTTTAAGATTCATCCTAATTAATGGATTTATGAAATTGCTTAACTTAAAAGTAGGGCTCTTTGTTCGTACAAATGGTTTCAGTTCTGGTTATTGGTTGTGAGCTAATTTCAAGAAATGTTAAATTGAATGTAAAATAGAATTTTATGAAATCTTAGACATTTCTTAACGGTTAAAATGAACAACCTTCAATAAAAATTCGTAGATTTGCATATTATCATGTGCATGACAACACTTGCTAAGCTAAAATAATATTCAGCAACTTTTGAAAGTATAATATGAATTTTATGATGAGTAATACAATAAACTATTTTTTAAATTAAAAAAAATCTTTATTGTAATAATCATCTTTATAATTTTCACGAATATTTGTATGTATGTCGACACAATATGAGCGTCGAAAACAACTCATAAATACCATTCATGTTCACTATCATGACGGGGTTTTATAAAATGACTAAAATTTTTTTCATTAGGTTTATTGACGAATCTACACCTTGGTCATTATCATATTTCATTACTAGTTCCTGAATATTATGAATAATTGTTAATATAATAAACAAATTTTATGAACGAATAAACTTTTTAGCTATTCTTCGACAGATGGGTTTCCGTTTTGAATAAAGTGGTCTAAAATGACTTTTTAACCAAAATTCTTGTGGTCCTGTCGGAATTATTGCAAACTGCATCAGCCATTTCAAAAATAATTTTCAGCGAGGTCCCGTTGTGACCATAGGCGAGGATGAAGATAAAAATTGTATTCCGAGATTCAGCGTCATTCTCCAGGCGGCCCTCGATGAAAATATGAAAGGACATATTCGTTTTTATATGAAGAGTTAGAAACAGTCGCCTTTGCTGAGAATTCTTGTGCTTATCAGTGACTTTGTCAGAATTCAATCGATGAAATTTAATGTAACTCTAAACGGAAAAGTACATGTAGAAATACAGGAAACATAATTGAAAGAGCCAAAGGGATAATTATAATTAAAATTGCATCATCACCCGCTGTTTTTGTCTTGGTAGAGTACAAATTTTTATTTCAGGATGTGTATTGAGTATCAGCGCTAACACAAATGAAAAAAAAATAGATACGTTACCAGAATGTATGGGTTTGGGTCAAAAAATGAAGTTTCTCAGTTTTTAATTTTTTAATAATAAAAGTTTAGGGCTCAAAAATATTTTCACTCGTAGAAAGTATTTGCTATTTTTTGAGCGATAGGCTCTGAATTATACTAAACAAAGGAGATTGGAGATATTATGGGCATTAGAATACGAGAATTTGTAATTTTGCTACAATTAATGGTCTGAAATGACCTCTAAAGATTTTTTTCTTGGAATAATATGCACAGGATTTTTTCTTAAATATAAAGGAAATATTATGAACAATCAATAAATGAAGAATATCCATACCGGGTGACAGAAAAGAATCACGAATTTCGATACACCAAAAATACCGTTTTTTATAGTTTGAAAATTTCTATACTACCTTGGAATTTATTTTTACCTATAATACCTGTATACCTAAAAAGGATATTCACTAGATAATTAATGACGATTTCGGTGCAATTATGCTTTTAATATGTTTTGCTTATCGATTTAATTAAATTTATTGTGGATGAGAAAAAAAGACGGAATACTAATAAGAACAGGCATTGCCAACTCAAGGTTGTACCTTGGGTAACAGGGAGAAATTATAAAGATTACATGTGACATTGATAATATAATTAAAATTATAGGTAAAAATACATTTTGAAGTACCATGAATAGAAATCTTTGAACCATACAAAAATTGTGTTTCGAAATTCAAGATTTCTTTTCTGTCACACGGTATAAATATTTTTAATTGATTGGCGGTCTCTGTAGCAAACAGAACCGTAGTTTCCCTTCAGAACTTTATTAGTAGGTTCCGGGAGTTTTATTACTATGAAACCTTGTGTGCACCAAAACACGCCAAAAATCTCACAAATCAAAAATGGACTTCTTGACTACCCGCTTTTCTGGCTCATTAGAGACAGGTGCACAATACATGTACACACACCATAAAGAAAAAAAGAGGGAGAAAAAAGAAAGAGTCAACCAAAACCATCCTCACACTCTTTCTTTTCTCCGTCTTTTTTATACT
>JAUMHM010102316.1:0-23133 GCA_032362435.1 Melikaiella ostensackeni
GACTTGTGTTCGCGAGCGTGTCGCCATAGCCGTACAATTAATGTGTAGTTTACCTGATTTCAAAAATAAAAATTGTAGGCCCTTTACTCACACAGGCGTGGATTATGCAGGTCCCTTTCAAATTTGTTCCGCTCCGGGTAGAGGTCATAAAAGTTATGAAGGGTATGTCGCTCTGTTCGTTTGTTGTGTTGTCAGAGCAATTCATCTGGAATTAGTTTCAGATTATACATCACAAGGTTTTCTAGCTGCTTATCATCGCTTCGTATCTCGTCGCGGTATGCCTGCTCATTTGTATAGCGATAATGGCACGATCTTCCAGGATGCTGATCGAGAGTTAAAACATAACCTAACACTATCACGGCGAGATTCCGATTTACACAATAGTTTAACATTTGAGGGCATCACTTGGCATTTCACCCCCCCTGCTGCTCTTGATTTTGGAGGTCTATGGGGGGCAAGTGTCAAAAGTTTGAAACATCATTCACGTAGATGTGTGGGCGCTCACACTCTAACCTTCGAACAGTTTACAACTACACTCACTTGAATTGAGGCGTGTCTTAACTCTCGCCCTATTGGTCCACATTCCGACGAACCCGATGATTTTTCCTATCTTACACCAGGCCATTTTTTAATAGGAGCTTCTCCAACGAGTCCCCCGGAACCCTCTGTCGAGTTAGTTCCAGAAAATAGATTAACTCGCTGACAAATTGTACAACGCATATCTGGAACGTTTTGGCGAAGGTAGCACGTGGAGTACTTAAGTTCTTTACAGCAACGTTATAAGTGGCAAGATTCTTATAATAATCTTGGAATCGGTTCTATGGTACACATTAAACGCGATGCGCTCCCTCCGTCTAAATGGCAGTTGGGTCGAATTATTTAAACTTATGTAGCAAAGGATGGCTTGATTCGAACATTTCGAATCAAGACGGCCACTTTAGAGTACGACCGATCGATATCTAAAGTTTGTCCTTTGTCTTTGGCGTCAGAGGAAGCTGCCGACTTGTCCGATAACCATAAATGAATTACGTTGATTGATTTCTTAAATATTAAGGAAAAGTATAAGTTAAAATAAAATGATGTGTTTATTTTTAAATTTCAATTAACGATGTACCATGGCGGGCGGTCAGTGTATGAACACGAGCCCTGTATTATTCTTTTTAGCGGTCGTAGCATAGCGGGCGACAAATGTTCTATTGTTAAATAAATATTGCAACCGATGTCGCCTTATTATTAAAAATTGTATGATTATGTGATCTTTATCTTTTCTTGTGCTGCTTTAACACCACAAAGCAGGCGGTGATGTTAAGAACGCGTTCTTAACATTATGGTCCTTCGAGCCTGAATTACGTAACGATTCGATTCTGTAAAATCAGTAAGCCAGAGACCGGGCACCGAGTAAGATCTATGTCGGATTTTTCGCTCATGTCGTCTTATCATAATGACACTTCAACTAAGTGTAATAAATACAGTTATTAATGCCGTCTTATCAAAATGACATTCAAACTGAATCGAATAAATACTGTTATTCATTGATTAAAACAATGATTAAAATCAGTGAACAACACCTCCTCACACCTCCCATAGTCAATGGATCCTTATCTCTCTCTTCGTAAAAATCAGACTAATTAACATATTATTCAAATATTAAAATTCCAATTCGCATAGCATAAGTCCCCGAGAAGAAATCACGATATCAGGAGGCGGTACAGGTTTGGTTCGTTTGTCAAAGTAAGTCCCATGTACGGTGATTCCCACTGGTAAATGGAGGCTCTATTACTTCCAGACGTATTCGTACATTCAGACCTAATTTTGCTTTTTCTTGAACTTTTGTCTTCTTATCTCATTAAACAATAAAGACGAAATTCTAGATAAAACATGAAAATTCTAATGGACGTGTGTCCTACTAATCGTGATTCGATGACAAAGAAAAATACAATTTTGGAAATGCAAGTAAAGCCCACTCATATAAAATCCTAACAAAACCCAATACAAATTTTTTGTTTAGCAAATTCTTTCTGCTGTTACGCCCAGCAGCAACGTAAAATACCTATAATTTGTTTTACTGACTTCCTACTTTTAGTATATAGACTTATGTGATATAACAGAATAACTACCGATTAAAAATTTTGTGTTGAATACATTTATTGATTGATCATTGAGGACTCCACTTGATCTTTTGACTGTAATTCAATTAAATTTGATTTAATTTAGATATAACAGCAATTGGAGTTGATGCCGAGATGGAACTTGTTGAATCTGCTTCTCTGTCAATGACACCTTAAAGAGAAGGAAGCCATTGAGGTTTCAAAATTCAGACAGAGTATTAGCGAATGTCACTAGAGTCTAATTTGACAGAGTAACGGCACAGAGCTTGAACTACAATTGAGCATAGTGACGGGGTGTGGAAACTAGACTAGTTTTCCTCCAAATTCGGGGTCTTGAATATTAGCAATTTCTTATTGTTCTCATAGTAATTCGATGTTTCTTGCCTATTTTATTTTTTTCAGTTTTCCTCGAGCTTTTTGCCTACAATGAGTCACGTGCATTTCACAGTTTTTACAAGGAGACATAGGTCAGACCAACGGGAGCGGATACCTACATAATTCTTTCAGGATACAATATAAGTCGTTTAATTATTTTATTGGATATGCAATTATTTATTAATAAACGGTAGTCAAGAACGTGACAAAGCTTGGCAGCGATACAGGAATCGTCAGAACTAAGTGGATCCTCATTTGAATTTTGTATGGGTCAGAAAGTAGACTCTTACGGCGTGCGGGATATTTGACAAAATCAAGAAAGAAAATTTACTTTTTAATAGCTAGATTACTTTTATTCACACTACTTGCTTGTAATGGTTTCAGATATAGCCCACCACACAGCCAAGAGGAAAGCCCTGTGTCTAAAATGCAAAGCGAAAGTGTTGAGTTTGACGAGCCTCAGAGACGAATAAATTATAATTACCATCCGATTATTGACTTTTTTAAACCACATGCTTCGATGCTTCAAGCCGAAATTCAAACTCAGAAGCAGCAGCCCAGTTCTTTGGGAGCGAACTTGGATTCATGGAAACCTGTCATTTCATCGCAAACGTAATACATCTGAATACAATGTGCCTGAAATAAAAGTTTTGTTCTTAATATACTTACGCTCAAAATAATACATATAATAATTGTGCAACTTCTGTAACCTATCCACCCTGGTGCAAGTTTCGGATTCAGAAGGAGCGAAAAGTAATTCATCTGAATTTGTTCAAATCCATGAAATCTAATTATCCTGACTTCTTAGGCAAAATTTAAACCTTTTCAATTCAAGTGGATCCGACGTCTACCAAGACATATTCACTCTGTTTTCGACTGGCTGAATCCAGCTTTCATGCGAAAAGATTATTCCGATTAAATCTAGCTGAATCCAAAGCCTAACAAAAGAAATCGATTCGGATAAAAAAAGAGTGAATCCAACTTTTGTGTTAAAAATTGACCTCAGGATACCAGCTTGTTATTAGTTTGGAGAACATAATACTCAGATAAGACCTATATATTTTGATTAACTGAAAATCAATCAGAACAATATGCTGCATGCAGTAGTTCTCTGGACCAACTGATAGTTTTGTGAATAGTTCATGACGTCCAAATTCAAAATTTCCGTATTTTATACAATCAATTACAATATTTCAGCTAAAAAGAATTGTTATATCAAAATTAAATTCTCGGAACTGAATTCTGTCAAGGATTCAGTTGCTATGACTTCCTGTTTCAATCAAGATCATAAACAAAAATGAAACTTCATCTCACTTCAATGTTTAATTTGAAAATAAATTCAGGCAACTAGTAGATCTGCAACAAAAAATTTTAATCACCATCCTTTTAGGAATGGAAATTTCTAAATTTAAGAACTTCTTGAAAATTGAATGAGTTGAAAAATGAAATTGAAACACAAGCTACAATTCTTAGAATTATGTATATTTCAACAACAATATAAATATTTAGGTCAGGAAATGTACAATTTGAATTAGAAGAAAATAAATAATATAACATTCTAAACAATTTCAAACATTATCGTTTTTTTTAAATTCAAATTTGGAAAATATTACTAAGAACAGATATTCTCATCAGTATTTCGAAATTAAATTATAAGCTTTAGAAGTCGCTAATACTTCATTAATAATAATAATTTATTTTTCATTTGCTCTAGCAAGACTTAAAAATTGTATTAGGTTGAGCGCCAGCTAATTTTCAGAAAAATTAGCAGAATGTGATACTCGTTTTATCTCAACTGTAAGCCATTGATTCTAATTAAACGTTAATTGCATTTGAGTACTTGGATAAATTTTCGGGTCACTAATTAACTTGAAATTTCTCTAGTCTCGGTTGGATCAGGTTGTGAAAGAAGCGGAAAGGGGAAGAATAAGGAATCTGTCTGGATCGATTGACTATCCCTGAACATTCACCGTTTGAGCCGATCGATCCCAACTGTTCGCAGACAGCTGTCAAGTTGATTCGCAGTTCGATCACGAATTGAGTGGAGTCTCATAAATGCATTGATTCATTAAATTGTAGTGAAATCGTAAGTAATCAATTGATATGATTGGGTATTTTTGCGCAACCAAATGCTACATCACAACAGTTACAACGGATCCTTAATGTGCAACGCGTTGGTTCTTCTCTTACGAATTAAATAAAATAAATCAACACTGAATGAAATTCGCCATCACGAATTAGGATACATTCGAGTGCGGCATTCATCATTCAGAATTGAGAAGAATTGACCAGTCTTAAACTGTATTCGCGCTGGCGAATTCAGACAAATCGGCGTTTGACTTCAAATCTCGCGAAGTGAAATGAATTGTCTGACACTGAAATCAATTCGTCCTGACGCATTTGAATAAATTATTTCCCCTAAAAATTTTTTGCTGGGTTCGGGTAAATAGCAGATTTGAGGATTAAATTACTTCTTTCCGTATTTATACAAATTCACATACTGCTCGAATTTGTATTTGTCGCAAAACGAGATGCACGGTGGCTCCTAGCGTATTTCTCTTAATTCGTTCCAAATGCTTTATTTGTACTGGGATACATTTCTATTTAGCAATAATTGTTTATTATTCAGCTACCATGATTAACAAGTGCCTAATTTTGTGAGTTTTCACCACAAATGTGATAGAGGGAAAATTCCTATGATTGAAAAATTGAGAAAATTATCCTGACTTGAAACAAGGATACTCATATTCCTGGTATGATAATGTGGATGGTGGATGGTTTCACAAATTAATCACGCATAGCCGCGATTCATTTCAACCCAAGGAATCTTGTCCTCTTCAGTTTTAATTTTTTCTCGTTTCTAGGATGGGTAATAAGTATTTTAAGACCAAAAATGAAAAAATCGCTAGACTCGTTTCCGAAAAAATTTAAAATTTAAAATAAAAAAAAAATTATTCACAATTTTTTTTTGTGTAAGTAAAATTGGGTTTTCTTCGCAGCTTTACATTTTTTTCTCTCATAGAATGCAGAAACACTATATTAAACGAAAAAAGTGCGCAATTCATACTCATAATGTACTTGGGGATATTTCAAATCATAAAGTATTTAACTTCAATGAAAACCAACAAAAATGGGTTCAAGTACAATATAAATTATACCATCTAAACGCATTTCAAAAACTGCGTTTGTTATTTAAGCTACCTCAAGGAAGCCGTCTCTTGAAAAGCGTTGTAGCTACTGTTTCGGCTTAGTTGCAAGAGGAAAATCTCATAAATGCAACTCATCGTCCCGACTAAACAATGTAAAAAAATGCATTTTAGAATCGAGTCCAAAACTGAAAGAGCAGGTGATTTCGTCTCTAGTAAAGGAAAAGATAAATGAAGTAGGACAGAAACCAACGACTGCAACATTCTCGCTTACACAACCTCGTGGTGGTCAACCTGTAATAATTACATGTGGCGCAAAAAGTCAAGTAAAATCTTTTAAACATTTACTTTCTGCAAGCGATTTCTTGAAAATTCGAACAAACTTCAATTTCAGTCTGAAAACAAGCTGTGGAATTGCGACAGCTATTCTAGCAGCTTCAAAGAACTTCAAAATTGTTGAAGCTCATTTAAGAGACAAACTTTCAGCTGAGACCCATTGCGTTGATAAATATTTCGGTTATGACAGACTCACATTTGTAAATATTAAGGCCGACAAGATTTCTGATGCTGTCGAGACGATTGCTTACTGTACTGATGACGAAATTTTTGTCCGGTATATTAAGGGAAAAAGACAATTGTCAGAATTTCATCTGAAGTTCGCGATAGATGGCGGAGGAGATTTTCTGAGAGTATTTTTATCTATTCAATTAACTGAAGAAATCGATAAATCAGATAAAACTCATCAAAAATATGAAGATGGAGTTTGTGCTAAGCAGTTCAAGGATTCAGGCGTAAAAAAAAATGTTCATTCTTGCTTTGGCGCAGTGTTCACAAGAGAACTATAAAAATGTGTCACTACTATGGTCTGCAATGAATCTTAACTCCTTGGGAGGAACGATTGCAACAGACCTGAAGCTCGCTAATATTTTAGTAGGAATCATGTCTCATAGCAGCTTTTTTCCTTGTACGTGATGCTATGTGATGAAAAATAGTCTTGACGAACGTGGACTTCACAGAACAGTTGGAAATTCATTGCAAAATTATATGGATTGGCACGAATCTGGAGCTGTGAACAAGAATGCGAAAAATTATAAGAATTGTGTACATCCACCAATTGTGAGTAGTGATGTAGATAAAACATTCATCGAAATCATCCCTCCACCTGAATTCCATCTGTTGTTGGGCACAGTGGATACCTTATTCGCACACATGCTAGTTGAATTTGAAAATGTCGCTTCAACATGGGCAAAATCCAGTAATGTTCAACGCGAGATTACTCACAGTAGTCCAGCTTTCAAAGGAAGTTCATGTAACACACTTCTCAACAAAGTAAACATTTCGCGTTCTAAGTGCAGCTTAGGCTGCTTGAAGTATGTCAAAGCTTTCGAAGATTTTGAGGAAGTTGTGACAGCGTTGCGTCGGTCAGAATTTGCATCCTAATTATAAATAAAACATCGCCGCTTTTAGAAAGAGCCACTTAGACCTAAACATCTCTATTACTCCTAAAATCTACGCAGTTTTCTACCACATAGAAGATTTTTGCGAAGAAAAGCAGCAAAGCTTAGGATTATACAGTGAGCAAGTAATGGAGTCAATTCATCCGGATTTTCAAACTATCTGGAAGAATTACGAAGTGTCTCGAGATCATCCAGAGTACAATACACGATTCCCTCGTGCTCTGTGTGAATACAATAGTCTGCACTCAATCTAGTTTTAATGTTATAGATGAATCTATTGGAGATTGATGTTTTGAATAGCAGAAATCATATTTAAAGACTGCCTGTGAGTTTCCAAATAAAAAGAAAATTTTTGAATGAAAAAATTATTTTTTTTATTTAATATAGTGCTTCTGCATTCTATAAATGAAAAAAAGTTCAAACTCGAGAAGGAAACCCAACCTTACTTACAAAAAAAAATTTGTTGAAAATAAAAAAAAAATTTGTAAATAAGAAAAAAATTTAATTTTAAAATTAATTAATTTAATTTTGAAATTAAATTTTTTCGAAAATGAGTCTAGCGATTTTTTATGTTTGGTCTTAAAATACTTGTTACCCATCCTAGAAACGAAGAAAAATTAAAACTGAACAGGGCAAGATTGTTTGGGTTGAAATGAATCGAGGCTAGGCGTGTAATGTAATTATATTAATAATTTGTAGTTATAATAAATCAAGGGAAAAACGATTACCGAAATGGGATCGAAATGGGATCCTTGGCAATAGTGACAAGGATGACGTGGAGACTTAGGCTCGGCATTGAGTTCGGCGTTGCCGGAGGGATTTCGGTGCCTCTCTTTTGAGTGCACAGTCAACTTCGTCTTGTTCAGCCTGTACTGAATGCTCGGAGAACTCAATCAAAGTTATTGGTAGGCTGGCACGTTAGGGTGCCTTATGAAATTCTTTTTTCAACTTTTCTAAAACCTTAGATAGAAAATTTTTTCCTTTTGTGAGAAAATATTTCCCTATTCTTACTGGATTTTAAGACTGTATTTAGATGTTACTATGAAGGTTTTTATGCCGAAAAATCGACTTTTTATAGTTTTCAAATTTTTCTTCATACAATTTCAGCCATCCCATCTTGTAAAATGCAGAAAGTTCCTTATCAGGGTGCAATGTGACCCTCAATTTAATGTCGAGATTGAAAGATCAAATTCATCCCTAATTTTTCCTTTGAATGATGAAACATCCAGAAAATATTACTTACCTTGCAAAAAACATCTGTACTATCAAAAAGAAAAATTGCACAATACTTGTACCCGCAATTAAAAAATGATTTTTTGAAGAAATTGAACAATCACTCAATTTTTGTAGAAGAAAAGTCTGTGGTACCTTATTTTTTATACTTGAATAAGAAAACATTTTTGACCTACTAACTAACATATAACGAAATTGTTTGGTATAGTAATCCACTGTTTGGAGTAGACGTTGATATTTTCCATTTTGATTCGTAGGGATGAGTTGAATCCTTAAGCAAGGGCTACACCGCGCTTCGCCACATTATTGCCAGGTTTTAGCTGCTTATGTTTTTCTGGATGTCTTATGAAATCAGGATAATTTTCCCATAAGCTAGGGTCTTTGTTTAAAAATGACATCGAAATATTCATGAAGCCGTGAAGAAATGTTTGCTGTTTTCTGTCATGAAATTAGGCATTTTTTCCTCATAGTTCCTTTTTCTTCAAGTAGAATTTTCATAGGATGATTCATGCTGCTTTTCTTTTTCTAAGAACGCACCATTAATCGTTTATCTTTAGATGAAACTCGTAAATCAAAAAAGGCTAAAGCAGAAAGCTCTTTCTCAAGAAAGACTCTAGCTTAAGAAAGAGTGATCCTGATTATAGAACAGGTCTAGAAAGACTTAAGTAACTGAAAACTGTGAAGGATGAGGCCGAACGCGGTGTCGCCCTTGCTCTAAGATTCAACGTAATATATTAGGTAGTTATTGTGGACAGAAAGTAAAGTAATATTTTCTAAAAGTTTCATAATTTGAAAAAAATTTAGGGATGGATTTCACCTCTTGATCTTAACCTTATCATAGGATTACAACTTCAATGGTATTAATACCCACCTTAAATTTGTTTTTCATAACGAACACTTAAAAAAAAGAGGTTTCTGGCATGAAACCCACACAAAGGAAGAAATTTTACAAACAAAGTTTCAAAAAATCCAAGAAAAAGAATTTCATGAGGCACCTTAGACCAGCCTTTTTAAAGTAGGTTTGATCGACTCCAACAGCAGTGTTGTGAGTTGTGCTACTGGCACCTCTGCGCAAAATCGTTGAGCTGAAAGATGTTTGCGTTGCAGAAAACTGCCAACAGCCAACAGGTAATTTCTCGTACACGCGTGCCCTAGTGGGGTTTGATTAAGTTTCTTATTGAAACGACTAATAAATTAATTAGGACTTTGTCGAGCCTCATTTATGCATGCATTTACGGAAAATTACTTAGTCATTTTTTGGGTGTAATTTTGATCTAGGAAGAGCATCGAAGTCGAGAGAGTGTGATGATGGTTTTCATGATGCCGATAAAATAATGCAAAAAGTCAACTGAATCGTCTTGGTAAGAGCGTCGTCAAAGGTATTTCGTGTGGGAAGTGCTAGCAATAAAAATACACCATGAAAAAAATTACTTGGTAATTTTTCACACATACGTGCCCTGGAATGATCAAGCATATAATTGAGACTGTATCGGTTTGCATTTGATTACGTACTCTTGTTGAGATTATTCGTTAGATCTGTGTATTAGTACATTTGAACTGAGAAATTCGAAAAGTTGATAAGACTTTACATTTTTCAAAAAAATTGAAAGTATCCAAAAGAGTTCGCAAAATTAAAAATTTGAAAGTTGAATGAAATCGAAATGAATCCAACTTTATTGCAATGAGTTAAGTAGTACTCCAAAATCTTTGAATACGTTCAAAAGGGTTGAAGGGAATTTTAACGAATTCAAGTTAATTCTTCAGAAATTAGGAGACTTCCAGAGAATTCACGAGAATTCCACAGAATTGAATAGAATTATACAGAGTTCAAGAGAATTCTACATAATTCAATAGAATTCTACTGAATTCAATTACCTCAACCCATCGTGCAATGATATCCTTTAATTTTTGTATCTCGTTGAAGTGTGAAGCTACACCAGGGAGTCAAAAACTATTGGAAAAGCGAATGGAGGGAAAATTATATGAATTGAACTTGTTCACGCACACACTCTCTTCGATGACACACGGACTGTCAATCATCTAACGCGTGCTTCTGATTGGTTGATCTTCAATTATTAATGAGTTTGGTATTAATAACTTTGCAAACAAATATTATTTCTCTCAATTCCATTTCTTTGAAATTAATAGATATGATGACATATTCTGAATACCAGAATACCCTGTATATAGATAAACAGATTCGTCAAACAATCATCGCAGGTTTCCACAGGAAACAAGTGTCATTAAAAATGACATTGGATCCCAGTAGAACCGCGGTCAATGACACCTATGACTACGCCTCACGACCATGAGATGGATGGTCATAGGGTACGACAGAGTCACAATAACGGATCAGCGAAACCCTCATGTGTCTTGAAAACCAGGAGTGACCCAAGAATGACAGCTCTCTGCATCCATGTGGCAAGTGCCTCGGAAAGATTTTGGCAGGCGGGTATGGCTTCCAGGCTACGAACTAGTGGTGGCTTTGCAAATTTTAGAGCATCGATCACAAGGACAATCATTTTAACCAAATATTCCCAGAACACTTGCCGCAGCTCACTTAAATATTCTCGATATCTCACCTTCTTTTTTCTCTCTATGACTAAATAAGGTCCAGATGATTAGAGTAGAGCAATCGTTAGCTCCATCGACAGAGACTGTTCTTTGACATTTATGTAGAAGTTTTCATGAATTTCCTTGTCAACGAACTGTTCGAGGAAGTTGCTGACCTCTGCTTTCTTCACTCGGTTTCAGAAGTGAGGAACCCAGGTGGAATAATACACTTTCCTCACTCCTGATGTCAAGATCCAGGCCCAGGATTTCGGCCGTCTGATCCGCGGCTTTCTGAAGGAACGCTCCGTTGCCAATTACCTCGTGATTCCTGACCATCGCCAGAGAAGGATCTCTTTCGTTGGCGACAGTGTGAGCTGTACCCAGGATATTTCGGTTATAGAGACATTGAAGAATTAGGAGTCCACGCCTGCCTTTATGGCATGGAATGTGCAAATTTGGAACGGGCAAGTTCATATGCAAGCTCTTCTGCATATGCATGATCTTACGCGTGGCGATGTCGAGGACCGCGAGTTTGTGCTTCGTCCATGGAACCACTCTAAACGAATAGAGTAGAACCAGGACAGCAACCATGTTTTTCGCAGATATGTTGTTCAACATCGACAGATTGGAAGACCAAGTCTGTCGAAAAAGACGCTTCTACCTGCTTCGGGGAACCTCCTTCATTGATGTTATATTCTGATTGCGGCTTTCCGACACGCCTAGATATGGGTAGGCCTCTCCAATCCTCCCTTCAGATGAATCTTGGCACACTTGTCCAATCCAAGTTCCATACTATTTTCTCGTGTGTACCTCTCGACAATCCTCAGAGCGTGCTTAATTTGATCTGCTGCAGAAGCATATATCTTCAGGCCATCTATATAAAATACATAAGTAACACAATGCGCCCGATAACGAGGCTCTCCGCAGCTTTTTCCGACAGCCTGCTATGCCTATTTTCGATCCACGTTGTTCGCAGATCTCTCTCCACATAGGTTCAACTGTCCGAACAATCTTGTTGTTCAGGTTAGCTGTAAAGGTTTTATTCAGCGTGATCAGACAAGTAATTGGCCTGTAGTTTCTTGGGTTGGACAAGTCGCCCTTCTTCGGTAGGAGTACTGTGCGTCCTAATACCAGCCATTGCGGAATGGGGGTCTCTGACTTTGATAATAGGCTAAAGATCCAAATCTGGTGTTGGCGTGTAGAAGCAAACTTCTTCTATCAGAAGTTCTTGATACCATCTGGTCCGGCAGCGGAGAAGTTCATCGTGACCCGGACGTTATGAGGTTGTCGCACAGCTCCTTAAGACGAATTGTCTTCTCAGTGTCTTCATGCATTGGGTGTTGAACTTCGTAAATCGCTCTCCATAAAGTCTCTACCTTTTCGGGCGTAGATGAATTATTGACAGAAATAAGGGGTTCGCTGAAGAGACGCGATGGGTCAGCGAGGAACTGCTGATTCCCCCTAGCCCATCCCTCCCCCTTCTGTATTCTCTTTTTTGCATCAGATAACACCCGTATTGTGTCAGCAATGTGCTGCTTGACAGTTAGCAGCTTTGACTTCTCCAATGTCTCTATCAAATTATTGTGTTTGGCTAAGGAAGCTATTTCTCGTACTCTTCTACAGTTTTCTAAATTTTATTGTTTGATACCCTCTTCCTCTAACGGTAGCTCATTCAATATCATTTGCAACCGGTCACAGGTGGTTTTCTGATTATGCTGAGCCATTGTAGTTGAAGGTCGATTTTCTTCTTTTCTCTCTAATTCCTCAACCAAATTTTCCGATAAGCTTTTCCAATAATCCGAAAGTGCCAGTTTCAGTTAGTGTACCTATTATTTGGGCGTATGCAGAATCAGCTTTAATCGTTCAGATATGCCGGGTGTGTGCGTCGTGATGCGAATGCCGATTTTCGTGACGTTCTTTGAAGGAAAAAGCCGCGTATCACTTCTTATTTGTACAATCAAATTACTATTCCACACGTCGTTTATTGAAGGAAGAAGTCGTTTATCACTTCTTACTTGAACAATTGTCGATTTCTAACTTACGAGATATGTTGAACCCCGCTGGTGCAGTTGAGAACCGACAACAGCGTGCGAGGGTGGATGCTGGAGTTGGTTGGTCGCCCAAGTTATTCAGACTACTCACGTGTTCTTTTTTGGCTAAAGATTGAAAAAAAGTCTTAATATTCCCCACGTATTCCGTGCCAATCAGGGGTAGCAGTTAATTGGTTGGATTAAAAAAAAAAGCTCGATCACAATGTAATTCTCGTAGGTCTCTGTAAAGAAACGCTCCTCTGCCAATCTTCTCCTGTTTCCTGACCATCTGCAGGAGAGGAGATCTTCCATTCTCTACGATGTGAGCTGCACCCAAGATAATTCAATCATAAAGACACTGGATAATCAGAAGTTCCATTCACTTAAAGTTCCAAAGAAGCATTAATCTCTCTATGCATTCCGTTATGTGTGGACGAACCTTCAAACTTTTTAACAGACAGATGTCTAAGGGAGATTGAATCGAAAGTTTTCTGGTCGTCAATCCAGGCTATCGTCAGATTGCGATTGTAGACTGCAGCGTCTTTGCAGATGCTTCTGTCGATTAGCAGCTTTTCCCGACAGCCTGCTACGCCTGTTTTAGATCCACGTTGTTTGTGGATCTCTCTCCACATAGGTCCGAATGTCTAAGCGATCCCGTTGTTCAGGTTAGCTGTAAAGATTTTATTCAGCGTGTTCAGACAAGTAATTGGCCTGTAGGTCTCTGATTTTTTCAGAACCCAAAAGAGCGACGTATCAATTTAAAGGGATTCTGGCATGGATCGCCAAATTTTCTTTGACGGTCTAGGCACTGCAAATATAAATAAACAGTTAATCCGTGAACCCATGCAGTAACCTTATTTAAGAAGATGAGTTATACAGACATGCTGTAGCGAAGATACGATTACAACTAACGCAACCCTTCGTGGCTACAGGAGAATTTTAGGTGGAGGGGATCGAAGGAACCCTTTCTAGTCTAGCATTGAAAACTGTCTATTTTTGGAAACCTATAAAAACCACAATCCTTTTACGCGACCCGTTACATCACGATGGATCTACAATATTCTGTCGTTTCGCCACGGCTCTGGTTCTTCGCCTTTGCCTTCTCCTTCTCTCTTTCTTTCTGTTTCACGAAAAAATCAAATTTTCATATAGAGCTCGTCTTTTAAATATGTACGTCTGTAATTTAAAAAAATCTCAAACTAGAAAATCAAATGGAGCAGAACGATGAATCTAAAAATCATTTGATCGATAGCTGCGCCATCCGACACCAAAGTAAGTGGGAACAGCGTGGATCCAATGCAGGTAGATGCCAGGTAGCATCCTCATTCATCAAGCGGGACAGATTCACTTTTTCAAAGAAGCTCAGAGAGGCGAGACGTGTTTGGTCTCTCCTCCAGCCATTGATCCTGTCATTGAAGACAGATTTGTGAATTGGCGTCACTCATTTTCCTTGAAGGAAAGCTACTCTGTTTTAGACTTCTTCTCATACGTTTTGAGAAGTTATCCCTTTTCATTTTTGAATTCAAATATTAAACATGAGTTTGTGGGGGATTTAAAATTATTATTATTAATGTACGTGATTTTTTCAATGAGTTTGCATTCCAATTCCTTTGGAGACCTCGTTTGTATGTGTATAAGTAAAAAAATAGGTAACGAGCATTTTACAAGTATTTAAATTAAATGAACATTATTTTTCATATTTGAATCTGGAAGTCACAACGGCACTCATAACGATTTATGCATCATTGAATGTCAGTTTTATTGATAAAATTGTTAGGACTAGTTTGAATATCCTACCAGTATTGGAGCCAATTCGTGTACTTGGATGCAAATTATTGTACACGACAGAGTAAACGCAAATTAGTCGAAATTCTCAATGATAATCAATATTATTGAGATAAGTATGAAATGTGACATCACTATTACTAGAAATCGAATCTACCTTTAGTGAAATCAAGATAACTTTCTCAAAACAACCGCAATACTTTGAATATTAAACTCGAACAATTATGAATGGCATTTAATTTGATCCTTGGTTAAAGTCAGGAACGTTACAGACTGTTGGAATTTTGAATCAAACAATTAATGAAATATCTTAAGTCAGCTGTATGGCAACATTGCACGTATCTTCAGGAGACTTCGTTCCAATATTTCTTTGAAAAGTAAGTTCTTTCTAGTCACACAGACTGCGTCCGGTCTCTGTTGTGATCCCACGCTCAGCGGCCAATCAAAAAATGCAAGCATAGCAAAAAACCCTTTCAGGTGACACACATCATAGTCTACGAAGTACACTCCATGCAGCACCTCAGTGCATTCATTCATCACTTCCTAACTGGGTTAGACGTACTTAAGGTGAAACAGTAAAGTCTTCTGAGAGGTTCCTGAAAAATATTCGAAAGTATTCGTGAGTCGGAATTCAGTTTCCTGCATTCTGAAAAGGAAAACAAAATCTATGGAGGACAACTCATAAAAATAAAAAATATTTGAAAAATTTTTTGCATCGAAAAAATCTTGGATTGTCTATTCAGAAAATTTTGGATATTCAAATTTTGAATTGTCTCCCATGCGGACAGTAATAAGGAATATTTTGGAAATGAAGAAAGTTTGATCCATTCAATTGCTCAAAAGGATTCTTACAGAAATCACAACAAGGAAAATAGTGCAGAAAATCGCAATTTTAGTTTTTTTATTTGGCGTCACTGGTCGCTACTGGTCCTTTCTTGATTAGTAGATCAATCGTAAGGGAAATCAATAAAGGTGTCTTTCATCTAGAAATTATTAATTGCATAATAATTTACTAAATGCTTTTTCTAATTGATTTTCAACACTTATTTGGATAATAAAAGAGAAAAGTTTCAACATATATTTATTATATATAGTTGAAAATTGGTCAAACAACCACCGCAGGATCCTCCTGGGAGCAACTGCCATCCAGGAAAAGGACACTAGGTCACCCATGGCCACGTCTCACAACCATGAGATGGATGACAACATGGTACGGTGGAATCACGATAGACGGCCGGCGAAACCCTCGTGAATCTTAAGGATACGGAGCGACCGAAGAATGGCAGCTCTCCGCATCCATTTCGCAAGTGCTTTGGCATTTTTCTGGCACGTGGATATGGCTTCGAGGTTACGAACCAGTGACGGTCTCGTACCTACGAGAGCACACACGACAAGGACAATCATTCTGACAAAATATTCCTGTACCCTTCCTCGCAGCTCCCTTATAAGGTCTCGATACCTCTCCCCTTTTCCTTCTCCTTGACTGTGATGTTGACGTCGGCAGAAGCTGAGAATTCGGTCACGAACATCGTTCGTTTCTCTTTGTCAAGGAGTACGATGTCAGGCCTCGAGTGTACAACAGAAACTTTTAGCCTGAGCTGGTAGTTCCAGTAAATTCTGCACAACTCGATCTCCAAAAATTGACTCTATCTCTCTGGGGGCGTTCAGCAGGGCAGAATCGCAGCGAACACCATAAGAGCGACAAAGATGATAATAAAGTATTCTTAGGGCCGTATTGTGTCTGTGGAGATACGTCATTCCCGCGTGAGTGGGATACCCAGATAGTATGTGCCGTAGGTGCTCAAAATATGCATGACACACTCTGCACCTGTTATTGAGAACATCTTGACGTGCGACAGGGCTACGGTTTACCACGGTGGAAATGACACCTTCCTGACACGCAAAAATGAAACCCTTTGTGTCTGAATTTAGTCCGGATGATTCGAGAAAAGCAAACGTTAACTCCATCCACAAGAACTGATCTTTTACATCTCTGTGAAAGTTTCCGTGCATTTTTTTGTCGTCTTGTTGTTCGAAGAAGTTGTTGATCTCTGCTTTCTTCACTCGGGCTTTTGGAAGCGATGCGCCTAGATGAAGTAATGCACTTTCCTCACTCATGATGTTAAAATCTAGGCCAAAGGTCTCGGCCGCCTGCTCCGCGGCTTTGTAAAGAAACGCTCCTTTGCCAATCTTCTCGTGGTTCCTGACCATCTGCAGGAGAGGAGATCTTCCATTCTCTACGATGTGAGCTGCACTCAAAATAATTCAGTCATAAAGACACTGGATAATCAGAAGTTCCATTCACTTAAAGTTCCAAAGAAGCATCAACCTCTCTATGCATTCCGTTATGTGTGGACGAACCTTCAAGCTTTTTAACAGACAGATGTCTAAGGGAGATTGAATCGAAAGTTTTCTGGTCATCAATCCAGGCTATCGTCAGACTGCGATTGTAGGCTGCAGCGTCTTTGCAGATGCTTCTGTCGATTAGCAGCTTTTCCCGACAGCCTGCTACGCCTGTTTTAGATCCACGTTGTTTGTGGATCTCTCTCCACACAGGTTCAAATGTCTAAGCAATCCCGTTGTTCAGGTTTGCTGTAAAGATTTTATTCAGCGTGTTCAGACAAGTAATTGGCCTGTGGTTCCTTGGGTTGGACAAGTCGGCCTTCTTCGTTAGGAGAACTGTTGCTTCCTAATACCAGTCATTAAAGAACGAGCGTCTCTGACTTTGATAATGAGGTAAAGATCCGCGTCTGATATTGGTGTGTAGAAGCAAACCTCTCGTACCAGATGTTCTTGATACCATCTGGTTCGGCAGTGGAGAAGTTTATCGTGCCTCAGCCGTTATGCGGTTGTCGCACAGCTCCTTAAGACGCATTGTTTTTTCAGTGTCTTCATGCACTGAGTGTTGAACTTCGTAAATCTCTCTCCAAAAAGTCTCTACCTTCTCGGACGTAGGCGGATTATTGACAGAAACAGGGGGAGCGCTGACGAGGCACGATGGGTCCGCGAGGAACTGTTGATTCCCCCTGACCCATCTCTCCCTCTTCTGTATTCTACTTCTTGCGTCAGATAACTCCCGTATTTTGTCAGCAATGAGCTGCTTGACAATCAGTAGTTTTGACTTCTTCAATGCGTGATGGTGGATCCTCAGTTCGTGAGCGAACTTTTAGACCCTTACCGTAAAAGGCTTACCAGATGTTATGTATTCAATGACACACTGAATACGGGTTGCGCCCTCTAGTCCAGCCAATCTTCTTGTTCAGTTGATGTAAGCGCCTCTTGGTCTTTTGATCTATTGTCGGCTTTGCCTCTCGATTTGAATGGGCCAAAGCTCTAGCCGCATCATAAACTGAACAAGTGACGACGGACTGATTCACTTCTTCCAAGGAGCTCAGAGAAGCGAGACGTGTTTGATGTCTCCTATATTCAATTGATTCTGTCATTGAAGACAAATTTGTGAATTGGCGTCACAAATTTTGATTGAAAAAAGCTGCTCTACTCTAGGATTTTTCTTATATGTTTCGAGAAATTATCCCAATTAATTTTTGAATTCAGATAATGAGTGTCAGTTTGTGGGAGAATTAGAATCAATACCCAGTGGTGTTTCGTTCTTGATCTACTGATCCTTTCGAATTCATTTAAGCGAATTTTCGTTCCACGACGTCGAGCCTCTTCAGGTTGAAGCATAAACATTTCCTTTCTTGGCTGAAGAGTATACAACGACGTTTTTCATATAGTGGAAGTTAATCACACAAAATATAAGGTATTCGAAAATATAAAACATAACCTGAAAACTAACTGATTATATGCTTACATCGTAGGGTGACATGAAAATTCACATTGATTAGGAATGATAAGTATTTTAAGGCCTTAAAGCTTATATTTAGAGAAGATATTCTTCTCCAGGTTTCGCGTTAACATTGTCAATATTATATAAACATCTATTATGAACCAACACACTCCGTTAGACGCTTATACTGGAGAGAGAATGTGAAGTCACGTGAGACTATATCTAAGCCTCTTAGACAAGATGGACGCTTGGCGCGAATTTCCAAGAACATCAAGACGATTGACCAATGCAGTGTCTCTTGCATCTTTTTTGCAGTCATTTTCGTGTTTTTTGATTCTAGTTTCAATGTCTATTTTTGTCTGTCTGATATAAACCAAACCACATTCACAGCAAATGCAGTATATCACATGTGTTTGTGAATCGGAAGGAGTGATATTTTTGTTATTGAAGAAGCATCTGAAAATATCTTTTGATATGTAAAAATTACTCCAATGTTGAATTCTTTAAAAATATTAATGAAAGAACGAAAAAATTCATTAGCAAATGGCAAAACAGCGACGTTGTTATAACCAAAAGCTGGTGAGTGATTAATCTGAATTTGAGCATTTACATTATTGATCTTTCCGAAACTCTTCCTAATAAATTTGTTTATAAATAACATTGGATACTCATTCTGTGTTACTATTTTAATAACTCTTAAAATATTATCATCTCTAAGGATCATACAGTCTGATAGCTCTTTTAGTAAGACTGTAAATAACTGAAATTTTATCTTTTATACAAATATAAAAATTTAAATTTACGTATCTGCCTGGATCAGTCTCTTCACAGAACCAATCCGTCATAAGTTTATTGTTTTCTCGAATGATAGTTGCGTTCAAAAAAATTAGTTCTGAATTGTATTAAATTTCAATAGTAAACGGGATTCTGGGATGGTACGCATCAAAAGTTTCTAATCGATCGTCAATATTATTGTCAGACACGCATGTGAAAACATCACCGACGTACTTGTAGAAGAATATGTAATCAAAAGGAAGACTTTAATACATCTTGTTCCATTTTTTCCATGACTAAGTATGCTATTGCCCCACACAACGGAGAGCCCATGGATGTATCATAGGTTTGCTTAAAAAATTCATTTTGAGAACTACAATAGGTATCGCCCAAACCGTCGAATTTTGGAGAAACTGAATTTTAGCTTCTTAAACATCTAGTTATGTCCTTATTGATGTAACCACTTTTTTGAATTTTACTAATCATTGAATTAAGGTCGGTTTTGATACTATTAGTTGGATCTTTTTTAAGTTTTTCATAAGTGACTGGGTTCGATAAAAGAATGTAGCACTCATCTAGATAGTCATTTTTGTTCACGACCACCATAGTGTTACCCTTATCGGATCTTGTTACAACAATATCTTGATTGTCTGCTATGAATTGTTTCATTTCATTATCAGCAATATCAATTTCTGTATCTGTATCCTGTATCGTTAGGAACTTCTTTATCAGATAAATTTAAAAACCATTTGTTATTAGGTTTTTTTGTACATTTAATATTGTAATAAGTTTCTTTTAACCATTCAAACTTGGAGATAGAGTCCATTGTACAAACCTTACAATAAATATATTACTTGGTCTTAGGTTGTTGATCACTGAAGTAAAATATCCAGTGGTGCTTCGTTGTTGATCCACTGATCCTTTCGAATTAATTCTAACGAGCTTTCGCTTCACGACGTGGAGCCTGTTCAAGTAAAAACTTCAAAATCTCCTTCTTCAGCTGAAGAAAATACTACGACGTTTTTCGTACAGTAAAAGTTTTCTGCAGAAAATATAAGATATTGAGAAATATATAACATAACCTGTAAACTTGCTGATCACATGCTCTCATCGTAGGATGATATAAAAATTCACATTTCTTATGAATGAAAAGTATTCTAAAGCTTAAAGCTTATTTTTTGAGAACAATTGGTATTCTTGACGATAAAAAACATCTCTTTGAAATATCTTCTATAGTTCTTTTTAGGACTTGAAATTTGAACACAAAAACGACTGTAATAAAGATACAAGAGACACTGCATTGGTTATACACTCGCATGTTAATGATCGTAAATTTTTATTCTCAAAAACAAAAATTTCAAGTCATGAAAACAACTATAGAAGAAGAAGTTTTGGAGAGATATTTTCTATCGTTACGAATGCCAATTATGTAAATGAGAGATCTAATGTTGAATTTCTTAGTATTATCTACCGTAGTCTTATTTTATCGACAAACAATTTTTCAAAAAGTTATACTAATCGTCTTAGTGTTTCTTGAAAATTCGCGCCAAGCGTCCATCTTGTCTTAGAGATTTACATATAGTCTCACGTGACTTCACATTCTTTTTCCAGTTTTAGCGTCTAACGGAATGTGTTGGCCCACAATGAATGTTGATATAAATTTTACAATGTTAGCGCGAAACCTGGAAAAGAATATCTTCTCAAAATATAAGCTTTCAAGCCTTAAACTACTCACCATTCATGAGAAACGTGAATTTTTATGTTACCCTACGATGTAAGCGTCTAATCGGTAAGTTCACCGGTTATGTTTTATATTTTCCAATATCTTATATTTTCTGTGGAAAACTTTTACTATTTGAAAAACGTCATTGTATTTTCTAAACTATGAAAGGATATGTTTATGTTTTAACCTGAGGAGGCTCCACGTCGTGGAGCGAAACCTTGTTTAAATAAATTCGAGAGGATCAGTAGATCAGCAACTAAACACCATTGGATAGTTTTCTTCACTGATCGACGACCTAACACCAAATAATATATTGGAAATTAATATTATAAATTTGTGTGATTTTTTGAACGACTTTGCATTCCGTTTAATTATGAAGACTTCGTTGTGCATGATTGAATTTGTACCTGTATGTCTCTAAGTAAAAGAACAGTAAATGGCATTTTACAATTACTTGAATTGAATGGGCATTATTTTTAATATTTGAATCTGAAAGCCACAACGGAACTCGTAACAACTTTGCACTTTATTTAAATATCAAGCCCTGGTTGTGTGAAGGAAGCTTGGATACGTAATGTTTAAAATTAAAGGAGAATTCACAATTGCATTTCTCATGCTAATTTCACAACCTTAGAATTTAAATCATAAATCAAATTGTTGAATGTACCAAAATCATAGGAATTTATTTCGCTCAAAATCTTTGCTTGTTACTGAGTATGGATAATTGATACTTAGTCTTAATAATAAAATTGCTAGGGCTAGTTTTAACATCCTACCAGTATTGTGTTCAATTTGTATAGTTGGATGCAATTTACTGTACAGGACAGAATAAACGCGAATCAGACGAACTTCCCAACACATGATACTACAATCACTTCCAAAAAAGCTTCCTGCAGAATATCGAACATATGTCTGTACTACTGATCTAAGTAGAAAAAGGCATGCGTATGTATGGTCGAACACATATGTAGACCTAAATAAATTTAAGCAGAAGCTAGCTATACTATTCATAGGGCATAAGGTATTTATTGGAAATATGCATTTTGTAGTTCTTAACTTATACCTGTATATAAATACATATATATATATATATAATTCAAAAAATTGGTCAAACAACCACCGCAGGGTCCCCCTGGGAGCGACTGCCATCCATGAAAATGACACCGGCTCCCAGAGCCGGTGACTACCGATCTTATTATCTTATTCGCAGGTCATGAAAAAATCAATATTCAGATATTGATATGAGACCACGTAGGCAAAAAAGAACTGACATCATATATGACTACTTATAATAATCTGTTCAACACAATAACATCAATATATTAAGATTATCAGAATAAAAATTTATACACCTATTTTGGATCATAGGTTATTCTTTATAATAGTTATTTAAATTGGAAAATTGTATTTTTAAACTTGGTTCACAGCGATATTTTGAATAGCTGAGCATGACTTAATTCAATAAAAAATTTTACCACCCAAAACTAAAAATGTAAAATTCAATATACGTCTGAAGGGGTTGACTTATTTTTTGCGTGATCACCCGACAGTTTCATTGTAAATTCCAAAGATATTTTGTATGTTCAAAAAAATATTCTGTGACACTGTAAAGCAAATGGTAGAGAGACAACCTGTTACGGTTAAAATGAGCTGCGTAGCAGGTAAGCCCGAATGAAACAGCAGTACCTTGGATGAGGGGTGGGGCAGGGAGAGTCATGAAAGTTTTCTGTTCCTTCCGAGGGCGAGGGAAGAGGAATCTACCTCAGTTTACGTTTACGCTGACTCCCAATGAGAGGAAGTCAGAAAAGGAGAAGATCGAAGGAAATGCAGACACATTTGAAGGGTATAGACTATAGAGTCGGAAGAGTATGAAAGACAGACTCTGTGCGATTTTCGACTTTAGAGTTTAGACTCTCTAAAGTTTAGGCTCTTAGAGTTTACAGTGAACGACCCCTCGGTTTCTTCCTGGTTACGTACTATCCGAAAAATCAAAAAGAAAAGTTCCTTAAAGATCAAAATGAAATCTATTTTAATCGATTGAATGCTTTCACGATGATTCATTATAATGAAAGGAGGTGTTTTGGGTTTCAATCGTGTGCAAAACTACGAATTTTGCCGACGTTTCGTGAACATTGCAGTTCACTTCTTCAGGGCTAACC
>JAUMHM010102345.1:0-21732 GCA_032362435.1 Melikaiella ostensackeni
ATAATTGATTTGAAAATCTGTACCAGTATAAAGAAACAATAGACTTACATTCTTGGATCATTCTGCTGCAGTTCAAATTGATACCTTCAGATTCAGTGTGTAGCAATCGTCAAAATTAACATCAAAATTGTATCAAAGTTTAATATTTGAATATTCTCATATTGCTTCCTCTATGAGGAAGCAATATGTATCGATAAAAATTTTCGAACTTCATTTTTTGACATGTATTGACATAATTCGACTCAGGAGTGTAAAACTGAGGTTTTTAAAAAATATCCGCGCGTGTGTGTATGTCAGAGTCATGAAATATGAGTTAATTGTTATCCTAAATAATGTCCATTATTTATAAAGTTTAGAGCCGAATCAGATCGGAATAAATTTTTTTTCGATTTTATATTTTTCTCAAAAATCGTTTTACTCGTAGATGTAAATTTTTTCGCAATATTAATGATATTAGGGGAACAAATTATGCGTAGATTTTAATGAAATACATCCTTTTTTATCAAGAAAGGTTGAGGTTCAATCATTAAATATCGTGAAAATGAAAAAAAATGAATTTGAAAAATTCGGAATTTTAAGAATTTTTATCACAATATTGGCCGTAATAGGAGGCTCTGTAATCCGAATTTCTTCAAATATGGTGTGGTATTTAATTGATATAATTCAATAGAATGTCTATAGCTATCTCCATACAAAAATTTTCATGTTTAAGATTTTTTGAGGTTTTTAATTTTCGTTTCTAAGTAAAAATTTGAATACATTTGTTCCGAAGATTAAAATAACAATTCTACAGTGCAAACAGTATTATCAAATTGTATGCACAATTCACTGAAGGATATTTTTGCAAATGATATAAAATACCTAAATTATATGTGTATTAGGGACTTAGAATAATCATGGTTTAATTTTTGCATATTTTTTCATGTTTTGTAAAATTAAATTGCTTTGTTTTTTCTTGTTTTTTGTTGTTATCATCACCTCTTATATCCACATATTACTTCATTTTCTATCTCCATTATATACAACCAAAATTGAAATTATCATTTTTACTTTATTTTATACTACTATATCCGAGACTATATCCTGATATTAAAACAACTTCTTCATTTCATTCTAAACATGATTTTTATATATATCCACTACTTTTCCCTGCACTAATTTTCCTTTTTCTTTCCTGTGATAGTTCATCTATTCATATTAATTAATACCTGCTAATCAGTTTCTACAATTTTCCTTTCAGAAAAAACGAGTTTCCGGGGCATTTTTGAAGTTGAAACTGCGAAAGACCGTTTTTCGAGAAAGACACATCTAAAGTTGGCGAGTGCGATAAGCGCACCTATTATACTTTTTCCTTAAACATAAAATATACCCACTAGCGGTTGCTCTGGGGGCACGAGAATAGTACTAATAGATAATTTATGATCCTCTCTGAAAACAGTAACTAATCAATCACCAATTGAGGTAAACATTTTTTAATTCCTTTTACATTTGTAAACAGTTTTGAATATACAAATTTGTACAAATTGTACTGCGTGACTTTTGTGTTCGTCCTGTCTTACTTGGGGGCAATATTCGAATTTGCTCGAGAAATAGGAAACGAAAGATTTAAATTTATGAAATATTTCTTTAACGCCATTGAATAACGTAGCGTTTTAATTTTCTTCGAGATTAATTGGGCGCTTCAGATAATGCCAATAATTCCAAGAGTGTGTCTAAGAAATTAACAGAAAGACGGGATGTAAAGCCATATTCTTATACACCTAGTGACATTTCTTCTTAAAATAATTATGATGTCAAGAGCTTACCTTGCATAATTGAATACGACCATGACGAATCTTTGGAAATCAAGGAAGAAATCATACAAGGTATAACTAGATTTGTTATTACAATATCTTAACTAAAACTATGAAACAAGAAAATGCAATTTACATTCTGTTAATTTTTCAGATCAAGAGACTACAGGTGAAGAACGTATTTTTAAAAAAGTGTCAAAATTATGTACCGTGGATATAAAAGAAACTTATAATTTGGCCGTCAACTGCACCGCAGCTAAATTTAAATATATTTATTCCGAGGTTAACAAAATAAAATTTCTCTATTCTAAAAAATCTTGTCTCGTTTATACACAATTTACTGAAGGATCCTTCTGTAAAACTATGTTGCTTTGTTTTGTCTTGCTATAGTCACCTCTTATCTCTATAGATTACTTATTTTCCATTTCCACTATATAAAACCAAAATTGAAATTTTCAAACTAGACCATTATTATTTTCACTTTATTTTATAGTACTACATCCGAGACTATATCCTGATAATAAAACTACTTCTCCATTTTTCATTAAACATGCTTTTTTAAGAAATATCCTGCACTAATTTTCTTTTTCCTCCCCTGTCATAGTTTATCTGCACTGTAAAAAAGCTATGTTTAAAATCACAGTCGACCGCAAATTTACTTATCGGGCTGTCAAAAATTAACTTTGAATAAGGAAGTAAATCAGCGAAACCTAAATATTAATTAACATTTTGCGATAATTTATCTTAAATGATTATTGTGATAAAACCGTGACAGCGGTGCTTTACAGTCAAGATGTGAAATTGCAGCGTATTACTGTGGAAACTATTTGACCCGTGTAATACGTTGTAAATTTACGTAGAGCATTAAATTTACATAAGACTGTGAATTTACAAATAACATCATATGTACATGTTTT
Source organism: Melikaiella ostensackeni (assembly GCA_032362435.1). Taxonomy (NCBI): domain Eukaryota; kingdom Metazoa; phylum Arthropoda; class Insecta; order Hymenoptera; family Cynipidae; genus Melikaiella; species Melikaiella ostensackeni. Next base: position 2,711 of record JAUMHM010102345.1, read on the forward strand.
TGTGTGATCTAAATAGACGGAGTGTAAAAGTATTTCGTATAAGTCGTTTAGTGACATCTGTACTGGTTTATCAAAAGATGTCGTTTCTAATTGACCCAAGTATTAAATCTGTTTTTAGAAGTTTTTTGTATTGTCATTAGGGTATTATGATTATGTATCATTACATGCAGGAAATTGTATAAAATATGAATTTGGCAAACGTTTCGGGTTCGGATAGGGGCCATCTTCAGTGCCAGATGTGTACTTAATAAATTAGGAATCAACTTAATCTTTAGTTTACACTATTTGCTATACAACTTGTGAAATTAAGAATGCATGCATCGGTTTATGTATATTTCTTCGACTTGCGGTATCCTTCTCTCCACAACCCCCTCTCTCCTTGTGTGTTTTTATCGTTCCGCTGTAGAAGGTCAAGTGAATGCGAGGCTGTTAATCAGTGAGTAATCCCACAAATACAATCTTCATTGACACTTCGCACAGCATCAATCGCACAATTGTTTAGTTTGAAATGATATTGAGATTTAAAGAGATCAAAAGTTTATCGCTCTGTTTTCTTCCCGCTCTAGCGTGAATTTAATATCAAAATCATTCGAATTAAAAACTTGCAGAACACCTTCTTCTTCGACTTCCGGGAGCGCTACTAAGATATCATCTACATATCTGAAATACAACGGTACCTGGAATTCTATTTTTGGTCAAATATCTTTTTCTAAATCCTCCATCACTACATCTGCTTAAATTGGTGTAAGTAGGGAACCCATTGGCAATCCTCTTTTTACTAGAAGTACGTTTTACCCTTAAACACCGGCTATAATGTCGTAAATCGGTATTTGCTCTTTTGCTACTTTCACCCCAAAATTTTTTCCTAAACTTCCGACTTTAGCCACATTTACTGGTATATCAACGCCCGATAGATTTTCAAACCACTTATCGTTTAGTCTAGTGTTATAAAATATGTTCGTAAAAAAATCGGCATAAACGTGGAACAAAATTATCAATATTGGTAAGTAGTACATTCAAGGGAACTATGACTTCAAAATGCATAAATTATATGTGTCAATTCAACACTGTCATGTATAGTTTCTGCAATTTTTAGAGAGGGGTGAGGGAAAGGAAGCGTTGCCCGAGCTCAGAAATTATATGGCAGCATGTTTTTTTCAGTGGCGTTCGTTTTTTTTTACAAAAGAGTGTCGTTCATTTGGGCAGACTCCTGTAAATTCATTTCGTATTATATGGGTGAAATAGCTTCCAACTTAGTATCATGTAAAGTAACACAGAATTTTTTAGAGTGTATGCATGTTAATTAATACCTGCTAATCATTTTCTACAGTTTTTTGCTTTAGGAAATACAGTATGATTCAAAATAGGAATACTAATTCTAATAATCAACTAAGTACATTGTGTCACCTATTCAAACCAGAATATACTGGATACTTTTTTAATAAAAAAAATAAAAAAAATAGTACTTCATATTATGCCATTCTTTTATGTATACAAGCTTTTGTTTCGACTTTTATTTAATTTCCCAAACTTTAAACTCGATATCTTATTTCGTGTTGACATGAGCTTGGGGAAAAAAAATTCTGTGAGGTAGGAATCGGGTAAGTGTTACATGGCCTGAATTATTTAATATTTCTATGCTGAGAAAGTTCACACTGAATGTCTGAAAGTTTTTTAAAAGAACTTTGATTTCAAAGATTATTGAAAATATGCATCAGACGGACTTCGATGTACCCCGAGCTTATAAAGTCTCATTGAAATGGGTAAATCAACGAGTAAGTTTGTCTTGTAAGACCGGAAATGAAGAAAAAAGACATTTGTGGTTCATAATTTTATAGTTACAAGGAAAAGCTTACGTTTCATCGAAAATATGGCTGCGAGAATGTGTTTTGTAAAAAGAAATTTTCTGATGTATCATTAAACATATCACCTTCATTATGTATGAAATAATTTTAACAAAATTTATACTATCGAGCAAGACTCTGATTAACCCTAATAGAAGCTTGCCTCTTAAGTTATTTCTGCAGGAATTATTTTTTGTTTTAGGTCATTTTCATAGATCTAACTAACTTCATCCTTCATTATCCCTTTCTTTAATCTTTAAGTACCTAGTGAATATAGTGTACGTATGAATTTGACCCATTTTTTTCTTTTTTCAGATAAAACAAAAGAATCTACTGCGAATGCCCTTGCCGAGTTTGAATTCGTTGATTTATCCGCTTCTGAATTACCTACAATCCTTGTAAGAGAGTACAACCTTGAAGAAGATCAACCGGATTCTCAAAGCAAGCGACCCTCAATTGGAGAAGAGGATGGCAGTCGCTATTCAACTGGTAAATATCACGAATTATTTTATTTGAATTGAATAACTCAGTTTTTTATGTTGATTTAATTGTAAAAAAAAACCGTTTTGAAATAGTACTATGGACTCACTATTAGGCTGGGTAAAAAAAAATTTATAAATCAAAACCGTCTAGCCCGTAAATGTGTGTCATCGGTAAAACAAAATTGATATATTTGTTCCGGATTTAATAAAATAACGTTTTTGTGTTGCAAACAGGAAAATATCAAGCTCATCTCTTGAAACAACAGAATCTTCTGTCTAAAAATAATGAAGAGGATTTGACTTGCGAAGTTGAATATATCAAGGACGAAACTTTGGAAATCAAGGAAGAAATTATCGAAGGTAAAACTTCATATATTCATAGCAAATATCTATCTTTAAAAAATACCCAACACAAGATTTAAACAAAATTTTTGTTAAACTCTCAGATTATGGGAATCGTTCGAAAGGAGGCGTCAAATCAATCGATGATCGAGAATATCAATCAAAACTGTTCCAAGTGCATCAAGCCATAAGGAATCCGCAAATTCAGGAATCAAAGGTGGAATCGGAAAATAAATACAAATGCGAAAAATGTGCTCGAACCTATAAAGTGAAAGCACATTTAACTACTCATACAAAATTCGAATGCGGCGTCATTCCACGGAACAGATGTAAAATTTGTGGAAAACTATTTAAACGGATAGTTCACTTGAATAAACATATAGCTCGTATGCATCAGAAATCAAACAAAAAGGCACCGCAAGCGAGGCTTAAATGTGACAAATGTCCTCGAAGTTACACTGCGATAAGTTCTGTAAATCGACATAAACGTAGAGAACACGATGCAATTATAAGACAATTTTATTGCGATTATTGTTCTTATAAAACGAATGAAAAAGCTCACTTGTCAATCCATATTACTTCACGCCATCTCAAGTAATTTAATTGCGTACAGGAAACTTTAAATCTTAGGAATTATTACATACTGGTTGAAAAAAACTATTTTTCTTGCGTTAAATTAAATGCTTGTATTAAGTTATAGCTAAAATTACATTTTCTGAAAATTGCTGTATAATTAACTTTATCTTTTGAAGGTTCCGAAAGAATATTTTATCGATACCGACATAAATTACTTTTTTGAATGTAGAATGTTTTATTGTACGTTTTGTTTATTTGGCAATAATTGGTATGAGAGGGTATAGATTGATGACCATTTTTTTCATTTACTAGCAGGTGTTACTACTCAATCATCGAGGAAGAAAGTATTTATATTTCCTTTTAAAAATTTCGTAAATTAATTCCTTTCCACAATTTATGTTGAGAAATATTTGTGTCATCAGTAAAAAAAACAATCAAGATATTTGTTCCGAATTTAATAACATAACATCTATGCGGTGTAAACGGTCTTTTTCTAAAATTGAACATTATACAATCATTATCCTTTTGTGAATGAAGTAAAATAGCCGAAATGTATGAATAAATGAAACATTAAAAGGAATTTGAAATAGGAAACGAAGTGTATAAGCCTATAGAATTATAAGATCACGAATTGGAACTAATATTTTTTAATTGTAACGATATATTAAGAATTAGTTACGCCTAAGAAATGAATATGATAAAATTTAGTAGGCAATTGCCAATAATGGCTTGCGATTCGTATTATTCTTTTCCTTCTATTAGATGTCTAGAATATTTTTGTGCTGACATTAGAGACAGATTTGTTCTTCGAACTTCATTTTCGAAACCGGCATTGTTTTTGACCATAAAAAGGTTTCATATGATTCATTATTTACTATACAATATACAATAATATACGTTACTAAATGTATTGTTCTGATATAATAAATTGAAGATAAAGCATTAGATACTTTATTTTAAATTAATATTGTTTCAATATTCACTGGGTTATGATCTACTAAGAAGAGTTACTGGTTACTACTCACTCATCAATTGAAGAAAATAATTCTTGATTCCTTCTTAAGTTGTAAACAGTCCTACATTCTCAAGTTTATACAATAATTATAGCATGCTCTTTTCGTAAATGTAATATAATACCAGAAATGTACGTATATGAAACATTTATATGAATTCAAATTAGAAAACGTAGCGCAAAGACTGGAATATCTTGAAAACATGAAACGGAACTTATACATACTAAATCCCAAGGTGTCAAATTTTATGTATATCCTAAGAATAAGACGGTATTGAAAAATCATAATTTATATTCTTGTTATTTTTCGCAGAGAAATAGAAGAGTGATTTGAAGAAATCAAGAATAATGACAGTAGAGGAATATGAAGCATGTCTTTCAAAGCCCCAGATGGAAGACCAAAATCTACTGCTTAAAGATAATGAGAAGAATTTCGCTTGCGAAATAGAATATAGTAATAATGAATCTTTGGAAATCAAGGAAGAATCTAACAAAGGTGAAAATTCATATATTCGTAGTAAGTATCTTCAAAAAAAATCGGGACAAGATTCAAAAAAAGAAAAGATTTTGTTAAAATTTCAGATAGTGGGACATGTTTAAAAAGAGACGTAAAACCAAGCGATAATCGAAAATATCAGTCAAAAATATTCAAAATGCATCAGGCAAAAAGGAAGCCGAAAATTTAAAATTTCAAGGAGGAATCGGAAAAGAAATACAACTGTGACATATGCGCACGAAGTTATGATTACAAAAGAAGTTTGACTGTTCATCAAAGATACGTAAGCCACGTAAGCCCACAGTTCTGGTGCAAATTATGCGGCAAACGATTCAAACGGAAAACACATCTTTGGCGCCATATAGATCTCGTGCATCAGAACAAAAATTCAAATAAGACATCATCAACGAGGCCTAATTGTGATAAATGTTCTCGAAGTTACACTGCTAAAAGTGCATTAAATCGACATAAACGTGTACAACACGAGGTCATCACACGAGAATTTGTTTGCAATTATTGCGGTTTCAGAACGAAAGAGGAAGCTATTTTGTACAGACATACTACTTCACGCCATCTATAGTAATTTAATCATACGCACACGAAACTTTAAACCTTGGGAGATTTCTCATGCTAGTTAAAAAAAAAATGTAAAAGTGTAAACTAATGTAGGCTATAGCCTAAGGGCGCACAATTGGGCAAAACGTCAAATTTGGTTTCAAAAGAGCCTAGAGCCCAGAATTCTTAATAGATTTCGATCTTTTTCCTTTGAGAATACTCTTAACTAAGTTTTAAAGAGAATTATAAGAACCGTTTTTTGATTTTTTTCTTTATCGCACTTCTGTGTTAACAAATTGAATTGTGAAAAATTGTCACATTTACAACTTTATTTTTTATCTCTCCGTTATCAATTGTAATAAACTCGGTCTCAGTCAAAATCAGTACAGTGCCATGGAAGGCAGAAAATTAATTCATGAACGATCAACAAAATACATACATTTTCAAGGAAAAAAGGTTAATATTTAACCAAAAATGAAATATTTAAATTTTCAGTTCTAAAAAAAAGATTTTGAGCCAAAAAAAAACAAATTTTTGACAAAATAATTTAATTTTCAATCAAAGAGATGAATGCTCAACTAAAATGATGAATATTCAGCAAAAAAAAAGTGAATTTTCAACGAAAAAGTTAAACTTTCGAACAGTAGTTGAATTGGCATCCCAAAAAATTAATTTTTCAAGGAAGAAGATCACTTTTTTGCCCCATAAAAAACGAATTTGTAACAAGATCTTAAAATTTTCAACCAAAGAGATGAATTTTCAGCTTACATGATAAATGTTTAACAAAAAAAAAAAAATTATAACAAAGTAGTTGAATTTTTACCCAAGTAGTTGTATTTTCAACCAAGACGATGAATTTTCGCCCAAGAAGAATAATTTTCTACCCAAAAAAAGCGACTTTTCAATAAAATATTAAAATTCACAATCTGTTTTGGTTGAGAATACAACTATTTTGTTAGAAATCCGTCTTCTTGGATAAATTCAAGTGTATTTAAAATAAAAATATTTTTTGGTTGAAAAATAAACTATTACATTTTTTGTTGAGAATTGATTTTTTTTAGAAAATTCAACTACTTGGTTAAAAGTTGCACTAATTTTTTAATAATTATTATTCGTTTGGTGAAAGATTCATCATTTTAGTTGAAAATTCATCTCTTTGGTTGAAAATTGAACTCTTTTATGGAAAAGTTGTTTTCATTTGTTGAAAATTAATTTTTCTATCTGATAATTTAACTATTCCATTTTTGGTTGAGGATTCGACTATTTTGTTGAAAATTCATCTTTGTAGGATGAATTCAACTGTTTCTGATTTAAAATTAAACTCACATGTTTCACCCAAAATCAGCGATTTTCCATGTTTTTTGAGGTTGGGGACAAAACGTGACGTGATGAAGCCAAACCGGCTCCGGATTTGGATTCAGCGACCTCAAAAACGTAGGGTAAGTCTATTCTGGATTCTGGAGCTGACAACTTTTTTTTGTGGAGCTTTGTAATTCAACTATTCCATTTTTGGTTGAGGATTCAACTATTTTGTCGAAAATTCGTCTTTGTAGGATGAATTTAACTGTTTCTGATTTGAAATTAAACTCTTCTGTGGTTGAAGTAACATCTTTTTTGGTAGTGAATGAAACTATCTTGCTGAAAATTAACTTTTTCGTAGTAAATTCGTCTTTATATCTTGAAAATTTAAAAATTTGTTTGAATTTTTTCTTTCTTGACTCAAAGATCACTTTTGGTTGAGAATTAAACTAAAAATATTTTCTTGAAAATTCATCAACTATTTTGGTAGAGAATTTGAATATTTGGTTAAAAATTAACATTTTTGTCAGAAATTCGTCTTTCTGACTTGAAAATTCCACAATTTCCAGAAATTGCATCTGTTTTGGTTAAAAATACTACTGTTTGGTTAAAAGTTAACCCTTTTTTCGAAAATTCGTTTTCTTGATGACATAATTTCTCTATAAAACTAAAAAAATGTTGATTGGCTTCAATACATTTTTTTTGCACCACTTACGGTGAAATACGAAGTAGATTTGCTGAAAAAAAATATTGAATCGTAGAATCATCATCTTTGAAATTTGTTTAGAAAAATTAATTGAAATATTTCTTGAACTAATTTTGTATCCTAGATGCCACTGTACTGATTTTGATTGATTTCGAGTTTATTTAGAATGTTTGCGGAAAGATAGAAAATAAAGTTGTAAAAATGACAATTTTTTTCACTTTATTTGTTAATACAGAAGTGCAATAAAGAAAATATGGAAGAATGGGTTGTTATAATTCTCTTTGGAATTTAATTAAGAGTATTTCGAAGAAAAATATCGAGCTTGATTAAGAATTCTGGGCCTTGGGCTCTTAAAACAAATGACTGTCCGCTCCACTGGGAGTGCAGTGCGAATCAGGGAAAATTGAAGAGAACCAGTGTAATTGAATTCCACCAATTCAATTATTTCTGTGTTCATTTTCTTTGAACTAACAATACAATTTCAGTTTTTTAATAGAATCGAAAAGAATGGGGGGGAGTATATTAGCCTAGGGGCGCCATTTTACCAAAGCCGGCCCTGAGTATAACTGTTATATCTACTACTACAATAAAATATACGGTAATATACATTAACAAATGTATTCTTCTCTGACTTAATAAAGTAATCATTTTTCTGGTCATTAGATACTTTCTTATAATTTAATATTGTTTCAATGTTTACTTCTTTATGATCCTCTATAAAAAAAGGTACCACTCAATCATGAGTTGAAGGAAATATTTCTTAATTCCTTTCACAAATATAAACCCTCTTTAGGTTATACCAAATGTACAGCATGATGTTTTTGTAAATAAAATAGAACACGAGAAATGTAAGAAGTACCGTAAACTGGAGTTAAGCGGCGCATATGTGGGGAAAGTGGCACACCCTTAGTTCTGTATTTAAAACGCGATATTGTTTTTTCTACGACTTTTAATTACAGTTTTACAATTTTTAGTTGCAAGCCTCCATATTTTTTACTCAGAAGAATCAAATATCGCATTCATTAATGAAGAATCAAGGGTGTGCCGCTTTCTCCCAAATAAGCCGCTTAGCCCAGCTTACAGTATGTCAAACATTTTAATGAGTTCAAAATATAAGATAAAGTGCATGGCGTTTAAATGCAAGTTCACGTGAAGGTATGCTGATGTCAGTCTGAGTGTGAAAAACTAGAAAATCTTGAAAATATAAACTGAGTCTTATGGGGCAATGATGAATTATTTTACTATTGAAAAATTCTAATTTACATCTTTGTTTTGTTTTCAGAGAAATCAAAGAGAAAAAGAGAAATTGAATATATCACTGTCGCAACTTTGGAAATAAAGAAAGAAATTATCGAAGGTAAAACTTCATATACTCGTATTAAATATCATTAAAAAATTTCCGGCACAAGATTTAAAAAAAAAACATTCTGTTGAATTTTCAGAGGATGAAAATCCTTTGACAACAGTCGTAAAACCGAGCAATAATAATCGAAAAAATCAGTCAAATGTGTTCAAAATGCATCAGGCCAAAAGGAAGCCGAAAATTCAAGAACCAAAGGTGGAATTTGAGAAGAAATACAAATGTGAAAAGTGTGCGCGAAGCTATGGTCATAGATGTAATTTGTTTGTTCATCACAAATTTGAATGTGGCGTCATGCCACGGTTTCATTGCAAATTCTGCGGCCAGCGATTTGAACTGAAGCAAAACATGAATACCCATATAGCTCGCATACATCAGAAAACAAAACCAAAGACATCGCAAACGAGGCTTAATTGTGACGAATGTCCTCGAAGTTACTCTGCGATAAGTTCTTTAAATCGACATAAACGTATACAACACGAGGTAATTACAATACAATTTTATTGCGATTATTGTTCTTATAAAGCCAATGAAAAAGTTCACTTATCAAAGCATATTACTTCACGCCATCTCAAGTAATTTAATTGCGTACACGAAATTTCAAACCTTAGGATTTATCTCATACTGGTTCAAAAAATTATTTTTTTGCATTAAAGTAAATGCTTGTATTATGTTATAGCTAAAATTGCATTTTCTGGAAATTAATTTATAATAAACTTTATATTTTGAAGTTTCCGAAAGAGTATACTTCATCGATACCGACATAAATTACTTTTGTTAAATGAAGAATATCTTATTATACGTTTTGTTTATTTGAAAATAATAGGTATAAGAGAGTATAGATTGATGACCATTTCTTTCATTTACTAGCAGGTATTACTACTTAATCATCGAGGAAGAAAGTTTTTATAGTTCTTTTTAAAGATTTTGTAAATGAATTACTTTCCACAATTTATGTTGAGAAATATTTGTGTCATCGGTAAAAAGAAACAATCAAGATATTTGTTCTGAATTTAATAACATAATATTTATGCTCTGTAAATGGTCTTTTTTTCTGAAATTGAATATAATATAATCACTATCCTTTCGTAAATGGTGTAAAATAGTCGAAATGTATGAGTAAATGAAACATAACAGGAATTTGAAATGGGAAACGAAGTGTATAAGCCTATAGAATTGTAAGACCACAGATTGGAACTAAGATTTTTTTATTGTAACGATATACAATGATATACGTTACAAAATGTATTGTTTTGATATAATAAATTGAAGATAAAGCATTAGATACTTTATTTTAATTTAATATTATTTTAATATTCACTGGGTTATGATCAACTAAGAAGAGTTATTGGTTACTACTCACTCATCCATTGAAGAAAATAATTCTTGATTTCTTCTTAAGTTGTAAACAGTCCTGTATTCTCAGGTTTATACAATAATTATAGCATGCTCTTTTTGTAAATACAATATAATACCAGAAATGTACGTATATGAAATATTTATGTGAATTTAAATTAGAAAACGGAGCGCAAAGACTGGAATATCTTGAAAACATAAAACGGAACTTATACACACTAAATCCCAAGGTGTCAAATTTGATATATATCCTAAGACCAAAATCTACTGCCTAAAGACAATGAAAAGGATTTTGCTTTTGAAATTGAATATAGCAATGATGAATCTTTGGAAATCAAGGAAGAATCTAACAAAGGTAAAAATTCATATATTCGTAGTAGGTATCTTTAAAAAAAATCGGGACAAGATTTAGAAAAGGAAAACATTTTGTTAAAATTTCAGATCGTGGGATCTAGTTTGAAATTATTTAAGTGAAAAAAGTAATGATGTTTAATAAAAAGAACACAAAATGTCCATAAACAAAAATGCGTTACAACAACAGTACATTTTTTGTGTTCTTTTTATTATAAATTAGTTTTCTAGAAATTTACTATTCTTCACGAAATTTCGGTAAAAATAGCCATTTCAACGATCTAGGCTATTTATCGCGAAATTTCGTGATGAATAGCTCAGAACGTTGAATCCTCTATTTGTACCGAAATTTTGAAATGAATAGCTATGAACAATTAAGAAAAATCGCTGCAGTCAAATAAATTTACTTCTCTTTTTTACTTTGCACTTGGTTTGCATCCTTTGCATGTTGTGACAGGTGAGAGGTTATCTTTCATCTGCAATTTCGTTCCTTCGTTCCTTTCGCGTTACTTACCTATGATACTAAAGGTCTTTTCATACTGTTGGAAAGGGGTAGGGATTTGAACAACATTATTTCTGTGACCAGACAATAAATTTTATTGTGCACCAATAACGGTGAAATACAAAGTAGATTTGCTGAAAAAAAATTGTTGAATCGTAGAATCACCATCATTGAAATTTGTTCGTAAAAATTAATTCAAATATTTCATGAACTAATTTTGTATCTTAAATGCCAGTGTACTGATTTTGATTGATTCCGAGTTTATTCAGAGAGTTTGCGGAAAGACAGAAAATGAAGTTGTAAAAATGACCATTTTTTTTACTTTATTTTTCAACACAGAAGTGCAATAAAGAAGAAATTGGAAAATGGGTTGTTATAATTCTCTTTATGATGAAAGGAGGTGTTTCGGGTTTCAATCGTGTGCAAAACTACGAATCTTGCCGACGTTTCGTGAGTATTTCGTAGAAAAAGATTGAACTTTATTAAGAATTCTGGGCTTTGGGCTCTGTTTGCACGTACAACTAATTGTTACGTGCTGTATTTCAAATTCGAAGTTGAAGGAAATATTTTTTAATTCCTTTCACAAATGCAAATAGTCTTAAAGTTATATCAAATGTACAGCATGATCATTTTGTAAATAAAATAGAATACCAGAAATGTAAGAAGTACCGTAAACTGGAGTTAAGCGGCGCATATGTGGGGAAAGTGGCGCACCCTTAATTCTGTATTTAAAACGCAATATTGCTTCTTCTACGATTTTCAATTAGAGTTTTACAATTTTTAGTTGCGAGTCTCTATATTTTTTACCTAGAAGAATCAAATATCGCATTCAGAAATGAAGAATCAAGGGTGCGCCGCTTTCCTCCAAATGCGCCGCTCAGCCCTAGTTTACGGTATGTCAAAGATATTAATGAGATATTAATGAGTTCAAAATATAAAACAAAGTGCATGGCGCTTAAATGAAAGTTTACATGAAAGTATGTTGATATCAGCCTTAGCGTGAAAAACTGGTAAATCTTGAAAATATAAACTGGGACTCAAGGGATAATGATCAATTATTTTACTATTGAAAAATTCTAATATACGTCCTTGTTCTGTTTTCAGAGAAATCAAAGAGAGAAAGAGAAATTGAATATATCAATGTCGAAACATTACAATTCAAGGAAGAAATTATCGAAGATAAAACTTTGTATATTCGTAGTAAATGTCATTCAAAAATATCTGGCACAAGATTTGAAAAAAAAACATTTTGTTGACCTTTCAGAGGATGAACATTTTTTGACAAGAGATATAAAACCGAGCGATATTCGGAAATATCAGTCGCATATGTTCAAAATGCATCAGGCCAAAAGAAAGCCGAAAAATCAAGAACCAAAAGTGGAACTTGAAAAGAAATACAAATGTGAAAACTGTGCGCAAAGCTATAGCCATAAAAGTAATTTGTTCAGTCCTAAAAAATTTGAATGAGGTGTCATGCCACGATTTAATTATAAATACTGCTGCTAACGATTCAAACAGAAGCAGCACATGAATACCCATATAGCTCGCATACATCAGCAAACAAAATTAAAGACATCGCCAACGAGGCTTAGTTGTGACAAATGTTCTCGAAGTTACATTTGGCTGAGAGACTTAATTCGACTTAAAGGTTCAGATCACGTGGTCATCAAATCACAATTCATTTGCGACTATTGTGGCTACAAAACTAATCGAAAACCCAACTTGTCAAGACATATTATTTCACTTCATTGCAAGTAATTCAATAGAAGAAACTTTTAATTTCAAGCAATTTCTCATTCGAGTTGCAAAAGATCTTTTGTGCATCAGATTAAATTCTTTTATACCTTTTATAAAATATCTACTAATATACATTAACAAGTGTATTCTGTTCCAACATATTGAGTAATGAGAATTAGATACTTTCTTGTAATTCAAGATTGAATATTTACTGATTAATGATCCACTAACAGGAGTTATTACTGAATATCCAATTGAAGGAAATATTTTCTAATTCCTTTTAATGTCTTGAAGAGTCTTGTATTCACAGATTTATACAAAATCTACTGCATCATCCTTCTGTAAATAAAATAGAATTCCAGAAATGTAAACAGTCTGTGAAACATTTTAATGATTTTAAAAAATAAAACGAAGTGTACCTGTATGGCGCTTGAATGAAGTTTTAGGTAAAATTATAATGAGTTCAGCCTTATTGTCTATTACGTCCAGAATGTAAGGGTTTTATTATTATTCTTTTCACTCCATAATTTTAGGTTTGTTTTCTATTTTTTCTATTTAGAACTCTTCCTCTACGTCTACGACCTTTTGTACAACATTAAGGTTCAATTTAGTTAAATTATATACTTTTGTGTCAAGAACGTGCATTTCCTTAGTTTCCTTTCAAAAAATTTATTTTTTATTCATATACCTTCAACTTTTGTCTGCGAATTTACCAGTCTTAGATTCTAGGGTTCCTGCAAATGTTTGTCCATTTTTTAAATTATCATTTTAGCCGCGACAGCTAATTTTCTTATGAGAGCGTCCATAAACTACGTGGACAGTTTATCTTCTTTTTATATAGTTATGTCCTTTTCAACTTGACAGCAATTTTATTTTCGACTTCTACTCAACTTACCCTCTATTCTGATCCAATTTGAAATCTCAAAACCGCTCTTGCCTTCGTGTACCGCCTAAGTGCGATTCAAAATCAGATCTTCATTGAAAAAGTTTGATTTACATTATTGTAATTTTTTTCAGGGAAATCAAAGAGTGATTCGAAGAAAACAGGAATAAGGTCAACAGGCGAATATGAAGAATATCTTTCAAAACACCAGAGGGAGGACCACAATCTACTACTTAGAAAATTGGAAATTAAGGAAGAAACTATTAAAGGTAGAGCTTTACTTCACAAAAAAAAACAAAGGGTAAAAAGTGATTGAGGTAAAAATGCTTGGGGGTAATCTCAGCATGCAAAAAATGCAGATCGGCAAGGTTGAAATGGAAGGTTCATTTTACCGTTACCTATCTTCATTTTTTTCATGCCAGGATCACCCCTAAAATTTTTACTTAATTAAATTTTTAACCTTTGTTTCTTCTGTCTTACTCGTAGTAAATATCTCTAAAAAATATCCGGCAAAAAATTCTGAAAGAGACACTTTAATTTACTTTCAGATAATGAAAATTGTTTGAAGCGGAACATAAAAGCAAGCTATAAACAAAAATATAAATCAAAAGGGTCCGAAAGGCATCAGGGCAAAAAAAGTCAAGAATCAAAGAAGGAATCAGAAAACCAATACAAGTGTGACACATGCGCACGGAGTTATAATCATAGAAACAGTTTGATTGTTCATCAAAGATATGTTTGCGACGTCAGGCCACAGTTCTGGTGTAAATTATGCGGCAAGCGATTTAATCGAAAACCTCACCTTTGGCGCCATATAGATATCGTGCATCAGGAAAAAAACGTGAAGACATCGCAAACGAGGCTTAATTGTGACATATGTTCTCGAAGCTACACTACTAAAAGTGCTTTAAATCGACATAAACGTGTTAAACACGAGGGCACTACACAACATTTTATTTGCAATGATTGTTCTTATAAAACGAAACAGAAGAGTAGTTTGTCCAAGCATATTACTGTACGTCATCTCAAGTAATTTAATTACGTATATAAAACTTTAAACCTTAGGAATTTTTTCATACTGATTGAAAAAACTGTTTTGTGCATTGCAATGAATGCTTTCATATCCAATACTATTACAAAATGTACTCTAATATATGTAAATTAAGAAATGTATTATGTTCTGACATAATAAAGTAATCATTTTTCTGGGCATGAGATATTTTATTGTAATTTAATATTGATTCGATATTTACCAATTTTTGATCCACAAATAAGAGTGTTACTACTCAACCATCAATTGAAGAAAATATTTTTTAATTTGTGAGATTTTTTTCAGTGAAATTAAAGAGTGATTCGAAGACAAACAGCAATTAGATCAGCAAAGGAATATAAAGCTCATGTTTAAAACACCAGAGGAAAGACAATAATCTACTGACTGAAAATACTGAAAAGGAGTTTATTTACAAAATTGAATATAGCAACGACGAAACTTTGGATATCAAGGAAGAAATTATCGAAAGTCTTGCCAGATTTGTAATTCAAGTATCTTAAACAAAACTATGAAATAAAAAATTGTAAAATACATTTTGGTAAGTTTTTAGATCAAAATACTGCGGGACAAAAACGTAATAAAAGAAATAAGTTAAAACCGTCTGGGAAAAACGCATAATGTGGTCATGTAGCGAATCGGCGCAAATGTATCCCCGAAAATTTAATATACCTTCAGCGCTGCAGCGTCCATGTTGAAATATAATCCGTCTCTGTACGGATCTGCATAACAACATTAGGATCGAACAGCCGAAAAGCGTAGTACTTGTCAGCTAATCTCTTAAAAGTCATATTTTGAAGGCATTAAACAGCTCTTGATTACCCTGCGGATCATAAACAGGCCCTCTCTACCCCTGCTGTAATTTTTTGTTTAACTACATTTTTTTAAATTAGAAAAATCGAGTACTCTTACTTTCTGGACATCCCTCGTATATATCGACTGTTATATATGATCGTGTAACTAGAGTTACTACTGAATCATCAATTGACGAAAATACTGCTTTATTCCTTTTGAAGTTGTAAACAATCTTGTGTTTAAAAATTTATATAAAATTTCCTGCATGATCTTTTTGTACATAAAATAGAACATCAGAAATGTAAGTTTTCATGTGAAACTCTTGACTGCATTTTAAATATAAAACAAAGTGGATTGTCTAGATTTGTAACATCGTTAGCTCAAAGAAAGGTTTCAATTCATATTGATCTCATGCTTAGTGTGAAAAACTGGAAAAGTTTGAAAACATTAACGCGTACTTATAGGATAATGATCAATTGAGGCCACTTTTTTCGAAAATGCTTACTTATTTGCAGTTTTGAGTACTTTGAGTTATGGCCTATTGATAAGCAAATACATTTATATTTTTTTTAGCGCAAAGGATGAAAAAAATAATTCTAAAATAATTGAAAATGTCAACTAGATGAAGGCGATTTCATCATGAATAAAAAATATTTTTCAGCTCCTTTCAAAGTTGTAAGCAATCTTGTATTTACAAATTTATACAAAATGTACTGCGTGATCTTTGCGTGAATAAAATATAACACCAGAATTGTAAGTATTTATGTGAAGCATTTGAAGGAATTATTTGACAGATTCATTCTTCGCTCAAGGAACAAACTTCACACTCGTCAGAATCGCTCACTTTCCTCCCTAGCTGCACAATGTACTAATGTTTCCCAGACTCTAATAAAGTGACTATATTCCTTGCCTGCAATGCGGGAGAAAAATCGCCAATTCCTAACCAGTGACGAATGCGCATGCGCAGTTGACCACGGTTGCGCAGTACGTATTCATTACTAAAAATATATCATATGAACCGGGGCTTATAGGATAATGATCAATTATTTTACTATTGAAAAACGCTAATTTACATCTTTGTTTTGTTTTCAGAGAAATCAAAGAGAGAAAGAGAAATTGAATATATCACTGTCGCAACTTTGGAAGTAAAGGAAGAAATTGTCGAAGGTAAAACTTTATATACTCGTAGTAAATATCATTTAAAAATATCCGGCACAAGATTTGAAAAAAAAAACATTTTGTTAAACTTTCAGAGGATGAAAATTGTTTGACAAGAGATATGAGAACGAGCGATAATCGGAAGTATCAGTCAAAAGTGTTCGAAATGCATCAGTCCAAAAGGAAGCCAAAAATTCAAGAATCAAAGGTTGAGTTTGAAAAGAAATACAAATGTGAAAAGTGTGCGCGAAGCTATAGCCATAAATGTAATTTGTTTAGTCATAAAAAATTTGAATGCGGCGTCATGCCACAGTTTATTTGTAAATTCTGCGGCCAACGATTCAAACAAAAGCCACACATGAATACCCACATAGCTCGCATACATCAGCAAACAAAATCAAAGACATCGCAAACCAGGCTCAATTGTGACAAATGTTCTCGAAGTTACTCTGCGACTAGTTCTTTAAATCGACATAAACGCATACAACACGAGAGAGATCACGCAGCAATCAAATCACAATTTATTTGCGACTATTGTGGCTACAAAACTGATCGAAAACCTAACTTGTCAAGACATATTACTTCACTTCATTGCAAGTAGTTCAGTACAAGAAACTTTTACCTTTAAGCAGTTTCTCATTCGAATTGCAAAAGATCCCTTGTACATCAGGTTAAATGCTCTTATACTTATTATGAAATATGCGTTCATATACATTCACAAGTGTATACTGTTCTGACATAATGAAGTAATAAGCATTATATACTTTCTTGTAATTCAAGATTGAATATTTACTGATTTATGATCCACTAACAGGAGTTATTATTGAATCATCAATTAATGAAAATATTTTCTATTCCTTTAAATGTTTTAAACAGTCTTGTGTTTACAAATTTATACAAAATCTATTGCATCATCTTTTTGTAAATAAAATAGAACACCAGAAATGTAAGTAGTATGTGAAACATTTTAATGATTTTAAAATATGAAACGAAGTGTATGGCGTTTAAATGAATTTTTAGATGAAGGTATAATGAGTTCAGCCTTATTGTGTGTTACGTCCAGAACGTAAGGATTTTATTATTATTGTTTTTACTCCATAATGTTAGGTTTATTTTATATTTTGCTATTTAAAACGCTTTCTGTACGTCTACGACCTTCTGTACAACGCTCAGATTCTATTTAATTATATTAAATCCGTCTGTGTCAGGAACGTGCCTTTCCCTTAGTTTCCTTGCAAATAATCTCTTTTATATTTATATACCTTCAGCAACTATCTCCGAATTTACCAGTTTTAGATTCTGAGGTTTGTGCAAGGGTTTATGTTTAGTTGGCCCATTTTTATTATTATCATTTAAGTCTCGACTGCTACTTCTCTTAAGGGAGCGTCCATGAACCACTTGGATGTGTGCGATTCAAAATGAGATATTTATTCAAAAATTTTAATTTACATTTTTGTAATTTTTTTCAGAAAAATCAAAGAGAGATTCAAAGGAAATAAGAATAAGATCAATAGATGAATATAAAGAATATTCTACTGAATTATCAATCGATACAAATATTTTCTAATCGCTTTTAAAGTTGTAAACAATCTTGTAATTACAAATTTATATAAAATTTGTTACTTGACCTTTTTGTAAATAAAATAGAACACTATAAGTGTATATATTTATGTGGAACATTTTAATGAATTCTTAATATAAAAGAAAGTGGGTGGCCTACACAAATAACACCATTAGTTTAAGTAAAAGTTTAACTTCATAATGATCTCATCCTTAGTGTGAAAAACTGGAAAAGTTTGAAAACATTTTCTGTGACTTATAGGCTAATGATCAATCAAGGGCACTTTTTTCGAAAATGGTTATTTATTTGCAGTTCGAAATACTTCGGGTTATGACCTATCAATAAGCAAAGAACTTTGTAGTTTTTTTCAGAGCAAAGCATAAAAAAAAAATTTTAATAATAGAGAATGACAACTAGATGAAGGCCATTTTGTTTTCCTTCTCTTTTACTCAAAATGAATGAGATTAAACCTATCTTTTCTATGACGTGCGATGTTTTTTTTGTGATGAACGAACACTTTCAAAATTCATTTTAATATAATTAAGAATGAAAACTAGGTAAAGCCCGTTTGGTTTTTCCTCGTCCCTACTTTAAGACCATTTCTTCAATGTTCGCAAATCTCTAAAGTAACTATTAAAAAATTCTAATGTACATTTTTGTGATTATTTCAGAGAAAACAAAGAATGATTCAAAGGAAACAAGAATAAAATCAACAGGGGAATATCAAGCATATACTTTAAATTACCAGAGAGGTCAGAATCTACTGTTTAAAAATAATGAAAAGGATTTTCCTTACAAAATTGATCATACCAATGACGAAGCTTTGGAAATCAAGGAAGAAATTGTCGAAGGTAAAACATTACATATTTTTAGTAGATATCTTTTCAAAATATCTAGTACAGGGGCCATTCACAAAATACGTGATCTATGTTTCAGGCATCTCGTGGGGGGGGGGGGCG
>JAUMHM010102351.1:0-23125 GCA_032362435.1 Melikaiella ostensackeni
TGGCAATTAGGAATTCATTTTTTTGTAATTTCTGTTAAGTTATAATTCAAATTTAATTTTTCTTCGATGCAATCTAAAGCAAGGTCCAACGGAATACTATCAAACATCGATACTACATCTAGTGAAACTATAGAGTGTGAATCAGGAACTTTTATATTTTTAAGTTTTTTCTTCAAGTCCCAACTATTCTTTACAAATGTGTGAGTTTTTCTAGAAACTAGTCCCAAACAATTTGAAATGTATTTAGCCAAATTTTAAGTAGGTAAACCTACTGCAGAAACAATTAATCGCCATTTCAAATCAGGTTTATGAACTTTTGGGAGAGCATACGAGTATGCTTTAGAAAAAACACTACTGTGTGTTTTCAATCTATAAGACATTTTTTCATTTATGAATCTTTTTTTCCCCCGTCTGATAGCAATATCATTACATTTTTTCTCAAGGGTGGGAACAAGGCTAGTTTCAATATTTTTGTGAAGAATGATATTATTTAACATATTTCCAATATTCTTTATATAATCATTTTCATTCGCTGCAACAGTTATACTACCTTCATCAGCTTTTAAGAAAAATGATTCTTTGCGTTCTCTTTGAAAATTTTCAATAGGTTCAGTCACTTCATTTGTGATATTGAATTTATTAAAAAAATGATGGTTCAATATTAATTGAGTTGGGGTTCTCCTGATATTTAATTTTAGCTCATCATTTTCTAAATTTTTAATACAATTTTCAATATCAGGGATTATATTGTTTGTTGGAATACTGCTTACATTAAAAGGAATACCATGTTCATTTCCTAATGCTGAAGTTTCAGCAATCTTATTTGAGATAATTACATTAGACAAATTTTTAAAACATTTATTTGATCTGAATTCTGCATAAGTTTTTTTTTTATTCTAAATTTCCCTTTTTTTGAATAAATCCAACTTTTTTATACATTTGTTTCTCTTGTTATATTTTCATTTATTGAGATTAATTTCTTGTGATTTGAAAAATATAAAAATTAGAACGTCTTTTACAATATTTGATAAACGGTTTTTAAAATAATTTGATAAATTTCCTAAATCTTTAATATGTCGATTTACATTGTCAATTTCGAAATTTTAACAATTTCTTTGAAATTTTTATTTTGTATTCTCAAATTTTGGATGTAATTTATAATTTAAATTATGTAGATTACATTGGCTGGTTTGGTATTTAATATGTGCTGAAATCAAGGCTTCTTTTCTATACTTAATCAGGAGAGTGCGCTGCTCCTTTAGATTAAACAATGTTCTATTGGTATGAATCCAATTTCCCATGAGTTTTTCGGAGTGACGCCATACTTACTCAAAATGTAGTTCACATAACCCATGATCTCGCAAAACGTGACTAACCTTTTATGTGTACGTAATCAAGTGAATTGGAGCATCAACCACTTTGTAAAGTATTCTTCGACCGTTGTATCAATGAAATTGTTCTTATCAAACTAATTATTTTGGTCATACGGTCTAATGAAACAGTCAATTCATATGTCAATATTCGATGTTCATTCGTCAAAATTCTATATCCCGACGTACGTTTCAACCTTATATGTGTCGGTCATATTCGAGGGTACATGTAACCTATATGAATAATTTACAATATATAACTTGCTACAATTTTCTTAAAAATAAAAATAGAAAACTAAGAATTTTAACTTGTTTTACCTGTATTGATAATTTAGAAATGTGAAACATTCCAATATTTCCATCAATTCACAAGAATCACATATTGGAGTAAGAAATCGGTCATTTTTAAAAATAACGATATTTAAGAGAAATCAAATCATCAATCATCAATCGAAATAAATCCATACAACAAACAACTAAAAAAAATTTTTCCTTTAAAAATTTAAACCTCAATTTTAAACAGGCTTCAATATTACGAATTCACTAGAAAAAAGTAAAAACTAACGAAGTGTTTTGATTTCGAAGGACAAACATAGACTGACGAAACCATTAGAAATAAAGTCAAAGTATGAGTAATTGAGAAAGCCGGATACCAAAGTAAAATCCTCAATGATAAAGCGCTCCAAAATTGAATTGAAATTGGAATTGATTGAGTCATTATAAAATATTTTGAGACAAATTTTTATATATTTTTATAATATTTCTACAAAATGCTTTGATATATTTTATTAATATTTAATATTTCATTCTTTAGGTGGATGGAAATTTTTTTGTATTTATTTATAAAAATAGATTCAATAATTCTTCTTTCATGTTATTACAACCTTTACATTTTATGAGATATACTACACAAGATAAATTATCTTCATTATCTTTATCTTTATTTTTAAAGGAAGGAAGATTACTAAGCGTGTAATTGTTTGTAAAATAAACATAAATATTATATTTTTTTAAGGAACACCTAAGACGCTCAGATAAACCTTCAACAGATGGTAAAGAGACTTTAAGATCAGTTTCTTTTTGTAATTTTGACCCCATTCGTTTTTCTTTAAAGAACTATTATATATTTCATGAATTTTTTCTTCTATGATTTTATTTATTAGTTAAAGTGTGTAATTATTTTGTGTGAGAGTTATTTTTAGTTGATCTATGTTTCCTTTTCTAAATTTAAGGTCACTTAATTTTCATTTATCTGTCGATTAAACCTTTAATTAAACCTATTTTTTGACGAAATAAACGGTGTGAATAATAATTTAAATAATGTCCTGACCAGGAAGGTTTTTTGTACCAATTAGTAATTAAGTTTCCTTCAGGAGTTTTAATAATTAATAAATCTGAATATGAAATATTCTCAATTAATATCAAATTATCATTTTTCAAATATATTCAATAACACAAATAAAACCACTGAACCTGTTAAAAATTTTCAAAGAGAACACAAAAAATTAATTTTCTTAAAAGCTGATAAAGGTAGTATAACTGTTGCAGAAAATCGAAATGATTATATAAAAACTATTGGTAATATGTTAAATAATACCATTCTTTACAAAAATATCAAAACTAGCCTTGTTCCAACCCTTGAGAAAAAATGTAATGATATTGCTATCAGATGGGGCAAAGAAGATTCATAAATGAAAAAATGTCTTGTAGATTGAAAACACACAGTAGTGTTGTTTCTAAAGCATATGCTCTCCAAAAAGTTCATGAACCTGATATAAAATGGCGCTTGATTATTTCTGCAGTAGGTTCACCTACTAACAATTTAGCTAAATGCATTTCAAATTGTTTGAAACCGGTATTTTAAATAATTTGATAAACTTCCTAAATCTTCAATATGTCGATTTACATAATCAATTTCGAAAATATCCTAGCTATTGTTTTTATCTGAAAAAAGAAATGAATTCCTAAACACTTTCAACAATATGGAGGAGTCAATTAAATTTACTATAGGAAAAGAAACATATAATTCTATTGCATATTTAAATTTATTAATTATTAAAACTCCTGAAGGAAACTTGATCACTGATAAGTACAAAAAGCCTTCCTGGTCAGGACGTTATTTAAATTATTATTCACATAAATTATTTTGTTAAAAAAAGGTTTAATAGAAGGTCTAATTGACAGATGCATAAAATTAAGTGATATTGAATTTAGAAAAGAAAACTTAGATCAACTAAAAATAACACTAACACAAAATAATTACCCACATCAACTAATAAATAAAATCATAAAAGAAAGAATTCATGAAATATATAATAGTTCTTCAAAGAAAAACGAATGGGTTGAAAATTACAAAAAAAACTGATCTTAAAGTCTCTTTACCATATGTTGAAGGTTTATCTGAGCGTCTTAGGTGTTCTTTAAAAAAATATAATATTAATGTTCATGTTACAAACAATTACACACTTAGTAATCTCCCTTCTCTCAAAAATAAAGATAAAGATAGTGGAGATAATTTATCTGGTGTAGTATATCTCATAAAGTGTAAAGGTTGTAATAAAGTTTATATTGGTGAAACTGGCAGGA
The DNA here is from genome assembly GCA_032362435.1 of Melikaiella ostensackeni. Lineage (NCBI taxonomy): Eukaryota > Metazoa > Arthropoda > Insecta > Hymenoptera > Cynipidae > Melikaiella > Melikaiella ostensackeni. Next base: position 3,957 of record JAUMHM010102351.1, read on the forward strand.
GACTTAAAACTCGTGCAAATGAACATAAACGGCATTGTGAATTAGGCGAACAAAATACTGGTTTATCAATACATGCTTGGCAATTTGATCATTAAAGAATCTTAAAATTTTAGCTCATAAAAATAATACTTATAAAAAAAGAATAATTCAATCTAGTTTCATAAATAAATACAATAAAATTTTCATGAATTTAAAGACTGAAATATTAAACATTGATAGAACATATCAAAGCATTTTGTAAAAATATTATAAAGATATATAAAAATTTGTCTTAAAACATTTTATAAAGACTCAATCAATTCCAATTTCAATTCAATTTTGGCGCGCTTTCTCACTAGGGATTTTACTTTAGTATCCGGCTTTCTTAATTACTTATACAAATTTGACTTTATTTCTAATGGTTTCCTCAGTCTATGTTTGTCCTTCCAAAACAGAACACTTCGTTAGTTTTTATTTTTTGAAAATGTAGTTAAATTCGTAACATTGAAGCCTCTTTAGAATTGAGGTTTCAATTTTTAAAGGAAAAAAATTTTTCAATTGTTTGTTCTATGGATTTATTTCGATTCATGATTGATGACTTGATTTCTCTTCAATATCGTTATTTTAAAAAATGACCGATTTCTTACTCCAATATGTATTTCTTGTGAATTGATGGAAATATTGGAATGTTTCACAAGCCTGTATTATCAATACAGGTAGAACAAGCTAATCTTCTCAGTTTTTTCTTTTCATTTTTGAGAAAATTGTACCAAGTTGTATATTGTAAATTATTTATATAGGATATATGTACCCTTGAAGATGACCCACGAATACAAGGTTGAAACGTACGTCGGGATATAGAATTTTGACAAATAAACATCGAATATTGACATATGAATTGACTGCTTCATTGGACCGTATGACCAAAATAATTAGTTTGATAAGAACAATTTCATTGATACAACGGTCGAAGAAAACTTTACAAAGTGGTTGATGCTCCAACTCATTTGATTACGTATATATAAAAGGTTAGTCACGTTTTGCGAGATCATGGGTTATGTGAACTACATCTTGAGTAAGTATGGCGTCACTCCAAGAAAATTCATGGGAAATTGGATTGGACCAATAGAACATTGGTTAATCTAAAGGAGCAGCGCACTTTCCTGATTAAGTGTAGAAAAAAAGCCTTGATTCCAGCACATATTAAATACCAAACCAGCAAATGTAATCTACATAATTTAAAAATTACATCAAAAATTTGAGAATACAAAATTGAAATGTCAAAGAAATTGTTTAAATTCCGAAATTGATAATGTAAATCGACATATTAAAGATTTAGGAAATTTATCAAATTGTTTAAAAAACCGTTTATCAAATATTGTAAAAGACGTTCCAATTTTCATATTTTTCAAATCGCAAGAAATTAATCTCAATAAATCAAAATATAACAAAAGAAACAAATGTATAAAAAAGTTGGATTTATTAAGAAAAAGAGAAATTTAGAAACAAAAAAAAATTATATGGAATTCAGATTAAGTGAATGTTTCAAAAATTTGTCTAATGTAATAATCCCAAATGAGATTGCTGAAATTCTAGCATTAGGGAATAAACATGGTATTCCTTTTAATGTAAACAAAATTCCAACAAACAGTATAATCGCTAATATTGAAAATTGTATTAAAAATGTAGAAAATGATGAGCTAAAATTAAATATTGGGAAAACCACAACTCAATCAATATCAAACCATCATTTTTTAAATAAATTTAATAACACAAATAAAATCACTGAACCTGTTAAAAATTTTCAAAGAGAACACAAAGAATTAATTTTCTTAAAAGCTGATAAAGGTAGTATAACTGTTGCAGCAAATCGAAATCATTATATAAAAACTATTGAAAATATGTTAGATAATAACATTCTTCACAAAAATATTAAAACTAGCCTTGTTCCAACCCTTGAGAAAAAATGTAACGATATTGGTATCAGATGGGTGAAAAAAAAATTTATAAATGAAGAAATGTCTGAAGCATATGCTCTCCCAAAAGTTCATTAACCTGATTTGAAATGGCGTTTAATTGTTTCTGCAGTAGGTTCTCCTACTTACAATTTAGCTAAATATATCTCAAATTGTTTGAAACCAGTTTCTGGAAAAACTCACGCATTTGTAAAGAATAGTTGGGACTTGAATGAAAAACTTAAGAATATGAAAGTTTCTGATTCACACTCTATAGTTTCACTAGATGTAGTATCGATGTCTGATAGTATTTCATTGGACCTTGCTTCAGATTGTGTCCGAAAAATTAAATTTAAATCATAATTTAACAAAAATCACAAAAAATGAATTCCTAATTGCCACTAGAACTGTTTTAAATAATACAGTTTTTTCTTTCAATAATAAATTTTATAAGCAGATTTCAGGATGCCCAATGGGCTCTTCATTATCTCTTATTGTATCAAACTTAGCAATGGGAGATGTTGAAAAAAGGGCACTTGATAAATTAAGTTTCACCCCTATTCTTGACAAACGATATGTAGACGATATTCTAGCTATTATTCCATCTGCAAGAATAGATGAATTCATAAACACTTTAAACAATATGGAGGAGTCAATTAAATTTACTATAGAAGAAGAAACAAATAATTCTATTGCATATTCAGATTTATTAATTATTAAAACTCCTGAAGGAAACTTAATTACTAGTTGGTACAAAAACCTTCCTGGTCAGGACGTTATTTAAATTATTATTCACATCATTTATTTTGTCAAAAAATGGGTTTAATTAAAGGTTTAATCGACAGATAAATGAAAATTAAGTGACATTAAATTTAGAAAAGGAAACTTAGATCAACTAAAAATAACTCTCACACAAAATAATTACACACTTCAGCTAATAAATAAAATCATAGAAGAAAGAATTCATGAATTATATAATAGTTCTATAAAGAAAAACGAATGGGTTGAAAATTACAAAAAAAACTGATCTTAAAGTCTCTTTACCGTATGTTGCAGGTTTATCTGAGCGTCTTAGGTGTTCCTTAAAAAAATATAATGATCATGTTTATTTTACAAACAATTGCACACTTAGTAATCTTCCTTCTTTTAAAAATAAAGATAAAGTTAGTGAAGATAATTTATCTTGTGTAGTATATCTTATAAAATGTAAAGGTTGTAATAGAGTTTATTTCGGGGAAACTTGCAGGAGACTTGAAACTCGTGTATATAAACATAAACGGGATTGTGAATTAGACGATCAAAATACTAGTTTTTCAATACATGCTTGGCAATTTGATCATTATTTTGATTTTGAACTAAAAAATATTAAAATTTTAGCTCCTGAAAATGATACTTGTAAAAAAAGAATTATTGAATCTATTTTTATACATAAATACAATAAAATTTCCATCAATTTGCAAACTGAAATATTAAACATTGATAAAATATATCGAAGCATTTTGTAAAAATATTATGAAAATATATAGAAATTTTTCTTAAAACATTTCATAATGAATCAATCAATTCCAATTCCAATTCAATTTTGGCGCGCTTTCTCACTGGGGATTTTACTTTAGTATCCGGCTTTCCTAATTACCCATACAAATTTGACTTTCTTTCTAATGGTTTCCTCAGTCTATGCTTGTCCTTCCAAAACAGAACACTTCGTTAGTTTTTATTTTTAAAAATGTAGTTAAATTCGTAATATTGAAGCCTCTTTAAAATCGAGGTTTCAATTTTTAAAGGAAAAAATTTTTTATTTGTTTGTTCTATGGATTTCTTTCGATTCATGATTGATGACTTAATTTGTTTTGAATATCATATTTCCATTTTTAAGAAAATTGTACCAAGTTATATATTGTAAATTATTTATATATGTTACATGTACCCTTGAAGATGACCTACAAATATAAGGTTGAAACGTACGTCGGGATATAGAATTTTGACGAACAAAACATCGAATATTGACATATGAATTGACTGTTTTATTGGACCGTATGATCAAAATAATTAGTTTGATGAGAACAATTTCATTAATGTTGGACAATTCATTCTCGTCTGATCTGTAAATTTATTTCAATGAGGGACCCATGCATCCTCAACATCTTTTTCGGCTGGCTGGTAATCATCTTTTACATTGTCATCCATAATCGAGCCACAGTAAGAACTTTCGCCTCCAATTTTTACCTTCTGACCTCCTTTGTCTGGATGATTTCTTCACTTTGATCTTGAAGTACATCAGTCGTCAAACGCTTCGATTGTGCTTCATAATGATCTGATTGTTCAGAATCGATTTTCGGAAGAGACGTCAATAATTTCCCCATTTGCCTGCAAGATAGGTGATCTGAAATAAATCTAAAAATAAAAAAAAAATTTTTTAAATATAAAAAAATATAAAAAAAAAGTAAATCTCTGGCAGCTTCAGAAAGATCTATCTCATGAGTGCATGAAGCATTATCACACTTACAAGCCGCAATATCAAATAACTTTGATTCATTTGCACGGAACGCATTAAATTTGTTTCTGTATCAGGATTTATGTTTATCTTATCCATGCGACTTTTACAATTCCTTCAACGCATTTTGATCTGTTTTGACGATCTCTGCGATTCTTGCTTCTGTAAAAATTGGGATGGAAGTTTCGTTTTATATGGTATACCTGTATCATGCAGCCTTTTCACAACTAACGCTAAAATCAGAAAAACTTTGTTATCTTTAAGATTTTTCTTCAATTCGAGTTTTTTCGCCTTAGAAAAAGTTGTATCTCATGACATCCAAATGTGTAGGTAATCTTCGGTCACTTAACTCACTGTATTTTCCAATGATTGGACATTCGCTTGACAAATCTATTTTTGTGAACACAAACCACTAACAAATCACAGATCATTTTCACTGAATTTAATGCGAAAAAGAAATGCTGTTAAAAATTTAAGTTTTCCAGAACTCTGATAACATCCTCGCTATTAGGCAGTCAAAAATGAACTGAATACTTCTTCTGAAAAAGCGGGTAGAAAGAACAAAATGTTATCATAAGCCTGGTGAGCCGTGGTACACTGGTGAAATGTGGAGAAAACCTTGATGCACTTAAAAATTGCAGTACATAGGTTTTTTTAGATTCCGGGGATTAGCGAGCTTACCGTAAACACATCAAAATATCATCTTATAGCAAAAAAATTTTAGATTTTTCCCATCGGTGAAACTACAAATGACTACAGTTAAAAAATTAAACAGGATGACTTAATTGAAACTAATGTCAGAAAGCAGTATAAAAGTAATACTTTGATGATTTTATGTCATTATAAGAAGCTAATACATGTTCCGACTATTTTTTTATTTGATTTTATTCAGAATATATTTTGAGAATTATATTATACTCGTATGATGGTTACGTGGTTGATGAAAGATATATTCTTCTAAGAAAATAGTGAAAAATTTGATTTCTGAGATTTTTTTTAACGATCAACGTCATTCTGGTCAGAAAAAAGTTATTCAAATTACTTCCTCACTGTACAGTTATAAATTAAGGTACGCTCGAGAACACTTCTACCTTATTTAGATACCGAAAATTAATTTTGTCGTGAAATAAAGAGCAATATAACACTTTCAGATATTTTCCTGTAATTCAAAGTCAATAAAAATGATTTTAATATCGACAATCTTCATGTCTTATTGGTGTAACTTAGTTAAAATACATTCGCATCAACTTATATCACACATTATATGGTCAAGTAGTTTCGAAATTTACCGTAACTTTAAGAAAATAGCGAAAAAGTCGATTTTTATTTTATTTTTGTAATTTGAAAGTCACTTAAGGAGGGTAAAAAATATTTAAATGAAATTATCGCTACACATGTATAAATCGACTTGCTTTGAACTATTCTTATTGATGATTCAAATCTAAAAAAAGAATTTCTTTGTTTTCATATTTGTAGAAGTGTGTCGTTTTTCGTGATTTTTAGCTACATCTACGATACGGAGACAGAAGGAATTGTTTTTATGAAACTTCAGGGGATTGTTTTTGACTGCCGAAAGGAAGTTTTTGTTGCTATTAGAAACTTTGCACAAACAACTTTTTTTGATGCGCCCTATTGTACACTGTTTTAAAGGCATTAATGGTGCAAAGGTTTGAAATCCTTTAAACTTCAAGGCTAATGTGCGATTCCCAAGAAACGAAGATAAAAATATTGGAGAGTTTTCAATGTAATCGGAATCTGGAATCCCTGTTGAACCAGGTTTCTGGAACCATTCAAACCCAAAAGGATTCAAACAGATTTAAAGTTTTTTAGGTTAGAAAAAAACAAAAAACTTGGTGCGGCCTAGTGATCTACAAAAAAAAGTTTGTTTCAGTTTTTAACCAAAAATATAACCTCAAAATAGATTACGTATGACAGGGAATTGACCAGCAGTTACTTCTGAAATCTTTTGAATCTTTGAATCACCATTAGGTACTTAGAAATTCGGACCTTTACCGTTCTTGATGGAAGTAGAAGTGACTAGCATACTGCTGTCAGCAGTAGCTGTGTCAGGCTTCTCTGAACAGATGTCATCGGAATGGTCAATTTTCGCGATACTTGATGAGATACTTACAATTCTTAGCTTTGCTCCACCATTAGTTCTAATTATATGATGCAGAACGAAATCATTGGAATTGCTTTCCGGAACTGCAGCGCTTGATTTCACAGATGCTCCAGGAAAAAACTGGACCATTATTGTGGACCTTATCAGTACATATTTCGAATTTTTTTTCTTGAATCCATCTACGAAGCTGGGATTAACTCATGATCGATCATTTGTTGGTTACCTCTATCTCCTTCTTCACTCAGTAGGCTTGCTTCACGTATACATGTGTCTGAGATTCGCTGCACCCACCTTCCAAAAGGATTTCCACGTTCAATGCTTTCCACGCTTCGCACATTTTCTGCAAAGGATTCTAATATGAAACCCTGCAAAAAAATCTGTATTAACCTTCAAAGTTTTAAACTGATAATTTCAAACGTATTTTCTACGAAATGATGAGAAAGTATCGTAATGAGGAATTAAAATAAAAAAACACACTTCGTTTTTCGAGGCAATAAGTTCTTTAATAACACCCGTACCAATTCGGCTGATAAGCCAGTTTTTTCGCCTTTCGTGAAGAGTTTTTTCGCCTTGACTGTTGATACCCTTTGTTTCACACAATGCAATGGTGAACATGGCCGTAATTATATGTTCCAAATCCTCAAGATCTGTAGCTTGTAAAACTCGCCCGACTGAAGCAGAAAAAATGACCGTGTTTACCTTCCTACATCTTTCAAACATGTCCATAATGAAACACTCTTCATAAAATGATTTACATCGATTCGTAAATAGCATATGTTTCGGATAGGTTGTTCATCTTGTAATACGGCCCAACAGTGATGTGTGTACTCCGAAAGGGATCTAAAAGGTGTGAAAGCCTGAGCACATGCATATATTAAAGCTACACCCATATCCATAACAACTTCCTGTGGACGTTCCTTAACGCGTCAGCCATGACGATAGCTACATGTAAATACTTAAAGCGTCTTGACGCCATTTCCAACCAAAGAAATTTTGCTGCTACGATTATTACAGTTTAAGTTCCGTAACTTGATTTGTTTTGGAGTGCAGTATTCAACTGAAAATGGATAAGCATCAGTATCTCCAATATATCGCCGTTTTAAAATTTCTCAAGTGTTTCCTACAATATATTCTTGAATACAAAACATCAAATGCAACGAACTTGTCTCCTGGATTTGGTTACTTGTCTATTGTAGCAGTAAAAACTGATTAGCATTTTTTACAAGCACCTCTTATAACTGCGTACTTCGGACTGCCAGCATATTCTTTTGCTTTTTGGAACATTATACTGCAGCTGAGAGTAGTTTTCTTGCGGAATTTATTGTAGATTAGATGCGTCCAATCCATTTTCTCAAAAACAAGATAGTTTCTAACCATCCTTGTTTTGTGATTTTCTGCTTCCGATTTATACTGACGTAGACGTATTAGATGTGTTCTGACGTAGACCTACGTACGTCCTCGTCTTCTTCGGAAATGGAAGTGTTATCGGCTAATATCGCGGTTCTCTCTTCAATCCCTAGAGCTGACCAAATGTTATAATAATTTTCAACGTTGGCCGTTCCAAGAAGAATGCCATTGGTTAGAAAGGATGGATAAATTTCTGCTTCTTTTCAACCAATTCTATTCTTTTAGTTTTTGGAACTTATTATAGGTTCGCTAGTGAGGTGCCGCATCTAGTCTTATGATATCTTTGCCTAAAACGTGTGAGAAGTCACTTGCTTAAAAACCTCGAGTGCAAATTGCAAATACCTTGGAAATAATATCAAATTGTATACCGTAATTAATATTTAATAGAATTGCATAATATTTTATGACGTGCTGCAGCAACTGAAACCTGATTTTTTATAGTTTGTACGGACAAACTTAACTTGATTTCATGATGCAAATACTTGAAAGACGGTTCAGAGTATCAAAGAATGCCCATAGCGCTTCATGTACAATACTTTAAGAAGAACAACTGTCCCTTTGAACTTTTCCCGTATCTTGCATATGTTTTTAGGAAAGAAAATCTCTTCTTATAGAAACGGCCATTTTGTTAAGTCTTAATTCTTTTCTTCATTTTTTTTTCAGATTTGGAAAGTCAGGAAAACCTTTCATAGCAACCAAAAAAAAGTTAACTATCTAAATTGACTTCAAAGAAAATTATGCCCATATTTTTTGCTTAAATTTTTTTTCATTTAGATGTACCGTAGCTACTAATTACGTATCAAAAACTCAAATTTTGTACAGCATTTTTAACATATCATTTAGCGGTCTTTTCATTCATTTATGGTACTCACCTATATTCTGTAAACTCTGTTAAAATGTATCTTCATATGAATATTAAATGCTAGTAATATAAAAAATGGTAGTTTTAGCAATTTTCACAGCTAATTTGCCACAAATAACGTAAGTCTGTTTTATATTTCCTTTTTTTTTTAAATATTCGTATAAATATTCAGACTGTAAATATTAGGCTGGTGCTATACCTACGCTAACGTGGGAATAAATATGCAATCTGAATAATGAAGTTGAAAAAGGGTTCAGTGGTGCGGGGTGGTGGACAGAATTTTCACCAATCTTGTTGCAACGCTATTCCTTAATGTAGGTGTGGACACTGCGTAAATGTGGCTAAAGTTACAAAACGCGTGGAAAAGGCTTGCAAAAAGATTAGTGGAAATTTTTTCCGCCATCTTCCACCAATAAACCCTTTTCCATCTCCTCCAATCACGATGCACACATGTACAGAAGAGATGATTCTGGTGGCAAATGCTTCACGTCGACTCAATAGCTTAATAGGCGACCTTGGCGTTACGTTTATATAAACGGTTTACAGAAAAACGAGAAAAGCTTTAGCAAAAGTCGCAGAAAATAGCGAAACTCATGAATTATATACATCTAAGATCAGTTCAGTTGCGATGCGATCCCATATCATATTTCTCTTTGATCTGAAACCATCTTGAACAATGATTTTATCTTGATGTCATTTTAGCACACTCAGGATTTTTTCAGCATATTCTTTAGGTCGTGAAGTACGCATTTTGTTTCATAAAAGACCCTTTTGACACAAACAGGTACGGCACACGTCGCAGCTGGGTCACAATTGTATGAGTAGGTAGCGAATGACATGCGTCACTCGGAGCCTTTGGACGTTTTCTACACATAAATTACATAAGTGACGGAATTCACGTAGAAAAACGGTAAATCACAGAAACAAGATGGCGGACCCGACAGACCCACACATAACCTCATTCTTGTATATATTTCATTCATTTTATTAATTTTATATATTATCTCAATAGAAAATAAATAAACAAAATCATGCATTTGAAAACTGAAAAATGATAAGTGTAATTATTATATCTGTGAGTGACTTCACCTTATTTGAGCTCACGTCAGCTGAGAAAAGTTCATTTACTTGCAAGCGATAATGCTTTGTTAGTATGGGATTTTACTGACAGGATGTGGCACCGCCTTTTGTAAAAGTTAGGTTATGTTGAGTTTTGAAAGCAATGAAGATAGACAGTTCATTCGTTTCTTTTAGCTCGAAAGATTGAAAAATGCGCCTTCCAAGACCTCATGACAGAAGAGAACAAACTCTAGCATTATAATTTCTTGTCGATTTCAATATAGAGCTGACCATTCTTGTTATGTTCGCTTTATCGTATAAAGCTTTATAAGAAGAGCACTTCGTGTACTCCGATTCAAGTGTTCTGTATAATTTAGCGCAAACACGTAAACCGTTCCTTTCTAGAGCTCCAAGTTCCTCCATTACCGATGGACCAATATTGAACCACACCGGCCAGCAATATGTTAAGATTAGTATGATTAATAGCATATAGCATACCATTTTTACTTTACAATTTGAACATCTTGAGTGATAGAGACATTGCGCATCAAAGTATGCCACGTTTGCTTTTTTAAGTTAATTTTATACGTGGATAATGAACTCTAGCTTGTTATTCAAATAAACTCCTAGGTATTTTACTATGAACTTATGTGCTTTAGGTTTCGCGTTATCCGCTGGCGTTATCTGAAAGTTCGAACTTGCAATACCAAATTTTTTACATTGCCCTTCACAAACTTCAATTTTTTTCATTGATCCTAATCTAAATTAGTCTCATCAAATGTATGGGGAATTTTTTTCGAAATAATTTAAATAAGAGTCCCTTCCTCCGAACCGTGTTGAATGCCTTTTCTATATCTATTAGTACTGCTCCTACGAATTTTTCATAATCTGAGGCTGTGTGCAAATCAGAGAATAACTTTTCGAATGCATGGACTGTAGAGTGTTTAAATTTCAATCCGAATTACCTTTTAGGGATCACATCATTTTTGTAACAATATTCGTTTATTTTCTGATTAATTAAAACTTTGGATACTCTACTGATGTAGCTCAGAAGGCTGATTGGTCTAAAACTTGAAGGCAGATTCTCATTCTTATCTTCTTTCTAATTGGCATTAATTTTTCTACTTCCCAAGCACTTGGAAAGTAGGAGTTATTTATAATGTTATTAAATAAAATATTGTAATCCCATATCAGTATTCGCGGAAGGTGTTTTAGAGCTATGTTCGGAATTTTGTCTGCATCAAAAGATCTTTTGTTATTAATATTTTCTAGTATTTTGTATAGCCTGAAAGGCAATTTATTCGCTTAATCTCGGTTCACTCAAGTTCATGTTTTGTTTATTTACCGAAGCGAAGTAAGCTTCCATCATATCGAGTTCTTCTTCTGCTGCGAGACAATTCAGTTGTCATTTACATCTTTTTGCGATTCTCCAATATCAATTTCAGTTTACTGAAAGAAGTACGTGTTCTAGTTTTTTATTAATAAATTGCTGATTTCAGTGGTGGCCTTTTTTCTGAATACTCTGTTTATCTTGGGAAACATCTGGTTGCTTGTTTTAATAATTTTTATTTTGTTGGACCAAAAGTTACTGTAAGACTTTTGAGTTTCTACGTTTATTGGCCCTTTTATCATGTGAAGGATAATCGAACAGCGCTAATTCTTCTTTATCTCTACCTTTTTTATACTCAAGTCTTTAAACAGTTGAAAGTAGGATGCCATCTCTTTCATACATTCTTTTATTTATTTTGCAACTCCGCGGTAGGAACCTATACTTACTTGCGCAGAACGTACCCACGGTACTTAGGATGCGCAGTAGATATTTGAGGGGTTAGACCACTGTGAAATCTTGAAATTTTTTTATTGGCTTAAAAAATCCTTTGAACCCTCTAGAATAAGGAACAAAAGGTCACATACCCGCCCGAAGTCGTGTTCATTGAAATTTCGAGCTATTACTTAAGCGCTCCAAAATTCTCCGAAACGTCTACTGAAACAACTAGTACCAAAACTTCAAACGCGTTTTTTTAAAAACTATGTTTTGCAAAACGGTGTACACGATTTCTCGAGATAAAAATCGCAGTAAAAAATTTAGGAATTTTTTTCTCGTCGCGAAAAATAAAGAAAAAGAAAAGGCTCCGTCAGGCGATAGCCAATACAATATAGATAATGAGAATATTTTTCATTTCTGTTTAGGACGACAGGTTTTCTCGGAATCATGTACACCATCCAACCATGCGTGAAAATCATGGGGATGCGCGAAGTGGCCTAACTCGCCGAGTTTTATATTTTTTTGGACAACAAATTTCTGACAGGTTCTTTAAGGCCATGTTATACGTGGGTCACGTGACAAAGCTAGTCCTGAAATCGATATTTCTAATAAATAAAGCACATATTGAACTGGAAATTATGTTCTACTGTCGAATGAAAACATTATTGTCATATGTTTGTCATTACTGTACTCATATGTATAATTTCGGGAGAGTAAAAAAAAATTATTCAGATTTCAATTTTTAGAAATAAAGGCTTTTTTGGACCACCCTAATTTATAGATTCTTATTATTTGGACGTATATTGTTGCGTTTAGAGACATGTATTTCCAGCTATCAAAATATTTCAGGCTTGGCTTCGAGTGCTTTATCCTTGGCTATATTTGACACATTCATGCAGCTTATTTTTTAGATTAGCTCATCAATTATATAAATGTTGACACTTGTGTCTCAAGGCATTTCGGTATCAAGAGAAATCTGCTTATCTTGATACACGCGCCGCGTGCTCCATCATGATTTGAATAATCTAAAATTTGAAAGTATAATATTTTGAACTTCTTTTCACAAAAATATAAAAATAAAGCGAGTAATTTTTTTAGAATTTTTGGCTTTCTCCTGACTTATTTCTCTGACGACTGACAAATAAATCAAATTGTTCGATTTTATTTTACTTCACTGATAAAATCGATATAAAGTACTGAAAAGCCATGATTAATAATGATCTAATTCATAAGCTTACAAAATACATAAAATGAGAAATTTTTAAAATATTATGATCGTTTAATATAATCATGAAGTTTAATTTTGATATAACCTAAACAACCTGTAACATGCTCTCGCTATCCATCATTAATCGACAGTGGTTCATAAACGAAAATATGGATGTCACTCGAGGAAAGGGGCCCTGACAAAACTTTTCCATAATTGTCTAATTGAATATTAAATGCACTTTTTCCAAATACACTCTACTTTTTTGGAACAGCGTTTAATTCTTGACGATCATTCATTATTTTCATATTTCAAAATGGAAATGAATGAATGAATAAGAAAAATATGGATCATTGCGGAATAAAACAATTTGTCAAGGGATTTTGAGACCCTTTTTATGTTAGAATTTAGGCAGACTTTTTATGTTGTGTCCCATTTGCGAGTTTGCAGCGTGTATACTCTGAAAAGTTTTTTTTTTTAGTTCTACTATATCTAACTTTCAGGAAAAATTTTCTTATTTTGAGAGTACCTTGTATACGTGGATATAAGGTGTGTATGAATGTTTGATATTGCATGTGTGTCAATGTATGTATTATTTTTATTTTACAAAAGATACTTTGCTGATTTCATGAAGTGATTGTAAATTCAAATTATTCTGAAGGTCCTATGGAGAAAAGACCTAGCAGATATAAAGAATTATGAGATAATACAAAATTCTGCGATTTAAAATAAATCATCTTCGTCTTTCCGCTCTACTCAACATAACGCATTAAGATGTGCAATCATATACCGGTTAGTATATATGCGCATATAATCTAAATATTTAAAAGCATTAGTCACAGTTAATGAAACTTTGTAAATATTAAGATTCAATCCTCTACCGTTGTCTCAATCTGGATAAAATGAATATGGTCAAACCACACTTAACCTGCATGATTTTCCTCAATTTTATTAGTAAGTATCCAATATTTTTCATGTCTAGTAGGCATTTTTCCTATTGTCAACAAAGTTCGCGATGATTATTTTATTTGCACTATCTTATTTGCTGCAAAACATAAATTTCGCAAAGGCCTCAGTTTTCAAAGAGAACAGCTTTTCCAAACTCACGCACCAAATTTGAAAAAAGTTTCTGCGATTATACAAAGGCGAACCCCGCAGACGTCTCAAATTTCATCTTAAGATTTTTTTATTAGCAGACGCAAACAAGATATGACGCGAATCGTTTTGATTTCCTAAAAAATACATATAAAATTCTGTCAGCTTCTTTCACGCGCTTATTTTTTCAATCTTTTTTAGTGTTTTTCCAATATCATTCACGTGTAGTGGGCATTATTTCTATTGAAACCAAATTTTAAAAAAGTTTTATCACTCTAAAAAAAAGGTAACGGAAATGGATGATTTCCGATAAATGATGGGAAAGATGGAAAGTTTTGGTAAAGTTTTTATTCACGCTTGAGAATTCTTATCACATTTCTGGAGTAATGAATGATCTTTTTTTATATAAGAGGCCAAACTGCAGGAGATTGGTACCTTCCTTAGTGTACGACACCAATTGATAATAACTCATTTGGTTCTGGCTTTGTTTTCATACTTTCATTTGAGTGACCGAAGTTTGGTGGGATTAACATTATGAATAGACACTCCAGCTTATGACGATTTAGCTGCTGTCTTTTCAGTTTGGTTTTTTGGGATTTGGATTTGGAGGAACTGAAGATCGCCTCATTTTCTCTTCTTTTTCATTTTCTTTTTTGGAGACTTTCATTTGTATTTGGATTTAGATTTGATTTGGATCTGGAGGAATTGGAGGTTGCCTTCTCACTATTAATTTTTTATTTTAGTTTTTTGGAATTTTGATTGAAGGAATTTGGAGGTTTGTTTTTTTTTCTTACCTCTTTTTATATCTTGGTTGAATTGGTATTCAGCAAGCCCCCTCACTCAAGGGTTACGTAGGAAAGGCAACCATTAAGATTTTTTCCCAAATTTGGAAAATTTCCAATCCCGTATTTCGGTTTTGAGTTAAATTTGTAAACAATTTTTTCAATAATGATGCTAGGAGATTCCTGACGAATCCCTTTGCTCTTTCGAAGAATTTTCGATCCCGTATGTTGGTTTTCAGTCAATTTTGAATCAATTTTGAGAATCTCAAGGTCAAAAAAACTAAGTTTTCATGTTTTCGCATAGCAACGTCTCGAGGAGTATTTTCCCCAAGGTTCGCATCACATTAGACACGTGAAACACATCTCCATGCTAATGATGAGGTCGGTAGAGCTTGTACGCTTTGCTCTAGGCGTAGTAGTGGGGTAATTTGAGTCAGAAGGCCTAAGTTTTTATGTATGTACATAGCAGCGCTATGATGAGCATTTTCCTCAGGACTCTCAGGATTCTTCCTCGCATTAGACACGAGAATTACATCTCCATGCAGAAAATAAAGTCGGTAGGCCTAATAGTCTTCGCGCTAGGCGTGCTAACGGACAAACAACCATACTACCGAATGCTCAAGGGTTTCCTACATAACCCTAAAAACAGTAAGACAATCGGAGAACAGAGGTCAACTTATTTTCATTGACTCTCACACGCATGCATTAGAGTGTCGAAGAGCAGGTCAATGAAAATTTCAATGACTTGTATGCAATTTTCATCAATCAATCTAAGGTCTAAGGCAAGGTCTGAGATGAATGAATAAGAATTTTCAAATGAAAAAATTAAAGTAAATAGAAGAAATGAAAAAAAGTCTTCACTATTTGATTTTCATTTACATTGGCATGTATTGCTGATCTCTTTCCCCTTTTAAGTCTTTTGTGGAAATCTTCGGGAGTCTTTAGCTTTTTATATCTTGCAGATTCTCATTTTATTATTTATTTGAATGCGGTTTATTTGCATATCAAAGAAGTCAGCTAAAAACCAATATATCATACCAGTTAAACGTTGTCTTAATTGTTGAGAATATTTATGTTACTGTGTGCGACATGATTGAAAAATGGGGTTGAGATAGAAAGATCTCCCTAGCGCTGTTTAAAAAATTGAGACCCTCTCTAAAGGTTTATAATTATTTATTTTATTATTTTTACTTTTTTCAAATTATATAAATTACATCACTATATTCTAATAAAAAGATGGGAGTTCGCGCGCATAGCGCGCAGGGAGCCAACCCGTCCGAGTGTTTATTTAAAGTTCTTATCGTAAAACTTAATAACTTCAATATATTCATAATAAAATCAGTAATGAAACAGACTTTTAATTTTTTTTCTGCCAAATCGCAACCACAAATTCCAAGTGTATCAAGCCTTATGTCCCACGCCGCAAGTTCCTAGTCGTAAGGCTTCAAAGCTGCAAGTAACAAACCATACGACGAACGGACAACCGACCGACAGTCTTAAGACTTAAAACTGGGTCTAGGAAACTCTGAAAATGGAGAATAAGTTAAAAAGAAAATTATAATATAATGTAAATTTCAAAAAATATTTGTGAAACTTTCTTAGAAATTTTATGGGATCAACCATTTTGAAGGAGCCACGATAATTGCAAAAATAATAAATTTCTAACTCAGATAACATTTGGCTGATACAATTGCTTATGTGTGAATTCATATAATAATTGAAATCTCTGTGGAAATTGCTTTGAATCATTGAAAATACTTTTATTTGAAACTATGGTCTTATAGTACGACAAGAGATTTTTGTCCAGGGCTTTTCTCGACAATGACGTAGTATATATGCCAATAAACAAACTATGTGATTTAAGAAAGTATATCAGCATAGGCTCGCAGTTCAAACAACGATTCCAACAAAGCAGATTTTTTGTTGCTCCAACATTATCTCGGCCGCGTTTTTAATTATTGGACTTATCTGTTAATTTTGTGATTCACTGGGAAAATTTTTTACACAATAATAACATAGTAAAAATAATATATAATTTAAAAATATGTAATAAAAACAATTATAAATAATATAAAATAATATATAATAAATAAAATAATAATTAAAAAAAATATATATATAAAAATAAATAAATGAATCAACAAAAATATGTCTTTAAAAAGTATGTTTTGGAAAGTTTTCGGAAGGCGCACATTGTAAATTACGATACTGAATTAAACTCTAGGAATTTTTAATTGAAGCTGGCTGAAAATAAAGTTCACTTTGTTCATATTAGAATTTCATTACAGCAGCAAATTTTCAGGGTATTATATAACCGATTTCCTTCATTCAAGCTACCGCAGAGGTGCTGAGCGTGACCGAGTGGAACATCAGATTTAGAAATTATTAAAAAGTATTTCGAGCATACGTAAGAATCCCAAAAAGTATTGGAAACATGTCTTTTTGGCGCTCCATTTGCCAATGTTTCCACATTTCAAATTTCTACTCATTTTATTATGAATTATTAAAAAAGTGTTACCAAATTCGGTAACACGATAATCATATGATGCATATTTTGCAAAATTCAATGAATTTAGAGAACAATTAACATTATTGTGCTTATATGATCCCTCACGCAGGAATAAGTTTAATTATTATTTATTTTTTTCGGATATTTTGAAGTGATTTTTTAAAGTGATTTTTTTCGACTTCTACTCTACAATGTGAGTGTTACCGAGTGGAGACGAAAATTCAGGCAGATACTTCAAAGTATAATTAACAATCCTTTGAACTCAAATATTTATCTCTATTCATAATTTTTATATTTCTAAACACAATACAAATAATCTTTATAAGCATAATTCATTCACAAAATTCTTCTGTCATAAATTTCTCAACTTTTTTGTGCAAATTTGTATTTGAGGACGTGTTACCAAGTGGAAATTTAAGCCATATTTCAATCTACTTTTTCTAAGCGAAAGCAACCAAAATTTTGAGTTTGATAGAAAAGTACTTCGATGTAAGTATTTTATCCCAGTATTATTTTTAAAAATCCATCAATTTTTGGAAATGGCTGAAACGGCTTACACTTAAATTTCATAAATTTTTGCCAACCTTCCACAAACATTTCTTATTTTTGAGTTAATTAATTGAAAATTGTGTGAATGATTTCTCTCGTGTTAAAATTTCTCAATTATTCTTTTATTCACAAGAATTTCATTAAAATGACCACAAAGAAATTCTGGTTATTTACAATTATTCCGTTTGCTTTTGTTGTCTAATTTATTTTTTCTATTGGAGAGTTTTGAATTAAGCCTATTAGTGAAGAAGGTTTTCGAATACATTTCAACATTTTTAAAAAATACATTGAATTATTATATAGTTATATAAGTTGTTACTCGCTATTTGTACATCTTTATTGTTAAATATAAAAAGTTTAAATAATTTCTTCAAAAATTGAGCATTGACAAATTGATTAGGGATTGTGTAAGTTCCATTAAAAAAAAACTTTAATTTTTCGATAACATTGGACTAAAAGTTTATTTCTACACAGACATCGCATTCTGCTTCTATGTGTGGATAGCCTTGTGGGATTTTCCAAGCCTTCATGTAAACACACGAGGCAGAATCTCAAAGAAGTTGATTGAATTTTATTACTTTCTTCTTGCGCAAAAGGTACTTTATTACCTCTTCGATTTCACGCAAATGTTGCGCAAAATGTAAACATAAATAACATACTTCTGTAGGTGCTATGAGTAATAAATTTATCAGATATGAAAAATTGTGATACCTTAGGTTAACAATCTCTCTCTTCCACTAATTTGAAAATAATCTATAAAACCTGTCACCTTTTACGAAATTCTTCAAACGTTAGTTTTTCATTTTCTGTTGTTGTCTCCTATCAAGAAACGATGAAGATTACCATTCTCTTTTTCGCCTGCGTGGCACTGCCTGATTTTGCATGTGAGTGTACCTAATATATTATTAATATTAATATCAAATGGTGCATATTCTCAAAATGTAGACAATTTTCCGTGGCCCTCCAAAGACTTTCATCTCAATTTTTGGTTGGGAGTGAGATCATGGCACCTTACAATTCTTCAATATGCTCTTTGTACATAACATTTATCTAAGTCTTGAAATTGATTTTCAAATATACAGTGTAAACTTCAAAATAAAAAATACGCATTTCGAAAATTTTTCGAACGAAAAACGTTCATTTAGCGCAACGTTACCAGATTACAATCTTGTAACATATGGGATTAGAAGTAATGACGATTGAGCAATGTTCTGGTTTATTTAAATATGAAAGTATATTACAATTTACAAGTAACACGAATTTCAAAATATTAATGATTGCTTTCATATGTGACATTCAAATATAAATTTCTTCCTTTTGAAATTTCTTCATTTAAATGAGATATAGTAGTTGCTTTTAAAATGATGCAGTTGTTCATCAGTGC